>CAKAOI010045020.1:0-20215 GCA_916701655.1 Sebastiscus albofasciatus | reverse complement strand
ATATATACACATATATATATACATAGAGTCCAATGCAGAGATTGGTTTGGTATTTTTGGGGATCGTTTAGTCAGTTTGGTTGTTGATATTTGTGTTATTGATAATCTGTCACATCTTGTTGTGTTCTTTTCACTCTGAACTCCATCAGATGTTAATGTTTTAATGCATACTGGCACCAGAACCAGACGTATTCACCAACCAGCAACGTTCACCACTATATGTCGACGTGGTCATTTACTGGTAAATGTAAATAAATGAATGAATGAATGGCTGAATAACCATTATAGATCTGGGACGATACACCGATCTCCAGATTCAATACTATCATGATACCGGGGTGCTGATTCCATATCAACACTAGACCATGAGGGGACAAGTTGAATCACCTCTAGGGACTTTTACTTTAAATGAATCCAGTAAGAATGTTTGATGTTCAGCATGTATGTAGTCAGAGACGTCCTGAAGTCAAATATATCAGTTATTGTCAGGAATTATTGATTATCCAGCAACCCAGAAATCAAAGAATAAAGACATTTCCTCACAGATTAGTGGCGTTTTCTTTTTACTTTATAATGTTTTATACTTCTGGTGAATATAATCCATCAATCTGATTTCCATAGATGTATTTAGTATCTACAGTTCCCTTTGTTAACACCTTATTTTGAAAAGCGGACGTAGTCCCACGTGTCTACTTCCTGTAACTTCTCCAAGGTGGTCTCTAGCTCTCCCGTCAGCTCTGTTCTCTTTATCCATCCATGGTCAGCTCCATCGGGGCCGTTTCAATGCAGAGAACATAATGTCAGTATCTGGGTGCTCTACAGTCGTAGCGTCGGCCCATTTGACCACGGAGACGAGAGCGATGGCCGGCTCCACCGCCACGTTACCACCATACCATAACGTTTCCTGTCTGTGACAGAGTCAGCATGCAGCTTTAGCTCTGCTCTGTGTGGCTCTGCTTTTCCTGTCAATGTGTGAAACCCAAAGTGTTTCCATCCTTTACTGGATGTGTAGTGTTTACCACGCTGGATTTAACATGGGAGGGTGCAGGTCGTATCCACGCTGACCCTCCAATGTTTTAGACTCTCTGAGGTTTGTTTTGGTTGACGGATACGGAACGGATATGACGTCACGTTACTCAGACTATCACAATAAAAGATATGATGTCACGTTACTCAGACTACCACAATAAAAGCGGTAACTTCCTTCTACCTCCACAGAGACTCACATGAAGCAGATATATTGATTCTAGCATTAAAACATCACCTCACAGCTCTCCCTGCCAAACATCCCACTCCGACAGACTGAATCAGTGCAGCATGAGGTCACTACATACAGCTTCATCTCCACTCTGCTGCAGACACGGAGGGAAGAAGTGTTCAGTTTTAAAAGTTCTGACTAAATGTTCACATAGTGGGAGCAGCAGAGAGCAGCAGACCGACAGCAGCAGGAGAGACGAACATCACAAAGTCATCCAGCCGTGAACACAACGCCACAAACACTCCTGACAACTTGTACTATTTCAGCCCCCGAAAAGTGGCATTTAGACAAAATATTTCACCGTGTATCCAGAGTCCAGTTCAACAAATACGCCTCACTGCCCTCCTGAAAATGATTCAATTTAACACTGAGGATGGTTATTGTTAGAATACTCTGCAATACGAGATGAGGTACTGACAGAGCTGGAAATTGAACCCAACGGCAGACACTGATATGAGTCCAGAGCAACAAATACTGAAAACATCAACACCAGAACAACGCATTAATGCAACTTGTGTTTTTTAGGTTGTAATGTAAAGTTAACCTAAAGCTAGAGGGAAGATACTGGCATCATAGTAAACTATAAAACCTGATGAATCCATCGGTACCAACCAGGTCATACTAGCTTATAGTGAAGGAGGTTAAATAACGCTCCAAACTTACACTAAATGTTGGCGAGGAAAAACTGTCATGTCCATTTTCAAAGGGGTCCCCTGACCTCTGACCTCCAGATATGTGAATGTGTGAGGGTTTTAAAAAAAAAGAAGACTGAAAATTCTGAAAAATGTCCAAAAAAAAAATTTCTAAAAAATGTCAGAAAAAATGTATTCTGAAAAATGTCCGAAAAAAAAAAAAATTCTGAAAAATGTCAGAAAAAAAATTCTGAAAAATGTCTGAAAAAAAAATCTGAAAAATGTCCGAAAAAAAAAATTATGAAAAATGTCCGAAAAAAAAAAATTATGAAAATGTCCGAAAAAAAAAATTCTGAAAAAAGGTCCGAAAAAAAAATGTATTCTGAAAAAGGTACGAAAAAAAAATTCTGAAAAAGGTCCGAAAAAAAAAAATTCTGAAAAATGTCCAAAAAAAAAGTCTGAAAAAGGTATTAAATATAATAGAAAAAAAAATGTTTTGACCTATTTTAGCATGTTTTAATAGTAAACTCTCTATCTAGTTTAGACTCTACAAAAACCAGACTGAAAAAAAAACTTCCTGACTTCTGTGAAGTTTTGAAACTCTTACAGAGGAAACTTTAAAGTCGTATTTTTTATTCAAAGTGAGAAAGAAAAATGAATCAGCTAATCGATTAGTCAATCAAAGAGTACTAGTTTTAGTGGACTAAGAATGTCTTAGATTACAACAATCTACACAATGAGGAAATATCTGATCAAACACACCAAGCATTTAGTTCTTGACATGTTGTGATACCTAGTCCTATAAACACTTTGTTCATTATTGAGAAAGTTGCGACACACAGCCCTACTTTAAATAAATATAAATAAAGAATAACAAATACATACAAATCTTTGCTAAATATGAAAAAGCTTGTCATATTTTGAAGCTGGTAAATACAGTAACATGACTGTGGAGCTCTTCAGATTTGTTTTAATGCCTAACAAGACATGACATGTTCAATAAATCCTGTAGTAAATACATAAGAAGAGGTAAATATGACTTTTACATCGGAAACATAGACGAAATATAGAAATATGCTTCAATGAGTGATGATTTTTAAGATAATTTAAATGTAAAAATATCCGTTTTATAGCCACAGTAGTGGGCTTTTACAACCAGACTGAGTGAAGCGATCACAATGATGTGTTTTCTGGTTGTGTGATGTGAAAGAGTTGAATAGATAGTTCTGGTTGGTTGTGTGCTAACAGCCTGGATGTGGTTGCCCACTCACCCTGCTGCTGCTGCTGCTGCTGCTGCCGCCTCCCACTCACTGTGATTCCACATTATAGGCTGACAGGTGAGATTCAACCAACCGGCTCACCGGAGTATTCCTTCTCCAACACAAACACTTACTGTACTGAACGCTCCCACGCACACGTACACACAGAAACATGCAGGTAATAGTGATGAATGTGCACGCTAACATGGTATTAAAGCACTTAGTGTATATACATAGAGAGGCTCGTCATGTATTACTGATTAGAATATAAAAACACAGCTTTATCTGCCTTTTCTTTTCTTCTTCCGACAACCCAAAGACCTCAGGATGATTTTATACACTAAAAAAATTCTAATTTGAATCAATCATGGTACCCATTACTGAGTCAGTACAGACACAACTAGTACAGACCCAGGGTAAAGCTTACCTGGTACTAATAGGTATAAAAACCACTCGGTCAACAATCACAAAACACATGCAGTGTGTTCCAATCCGCGTACTTTTGTACTTACACTCACTACTTTGAGTGCATAAGTGCGTTCACACTGGGAAGTACGGCAAAATGCAGTGCACTCAGAGTACCCGGATGTTGTACTCTAAACGGTCAGATCGTTGAATGTGGAACGCTGGACACTTTCCACACTCAACTGTCACCATCTTGGCTACGTAGCAGAAGGGGCGGGACCATCGTAGGCGTAGGCGACGACGTTGCATATTTTGGCAGGTAGCGAGCCGCGGTCAAATGTTGTGATCGTCATTTCCGGTCAGTGGTCCGCAGAGTATTCGATTTGAGACGATCCTACCCCGCTGAAATACACGCACTACTCAAGTGAGTACAGAGTGCACAAAGTACACTACATTGAAGTGTACTTCTGGAAGTACGCGGATTGGAACACACTCCTAGTCTTAGTGTTATAAGTTATTATTAGTATTGGGTTACTCAGCCATACAAATATGAAGTTATTGACCCAGTAAAAATGTCATATTTACATTGTTGTTGGGTCAAAAGTTAGACCTCTTTTAGGTGGTTACTTTCACCCAGTATAATGTTATTTTATGTAATATAATGCATCCTATTTTTCCCCTGATAAAGAGACACTGTGAACAACAACTTAGTGTTTAAATCAGTGGGAGGAGGAGAGCTAGGTAGCGTTAGTTAACGCTACCTAGCTCTCCTCCTGACGACTTCAACATAGGAGCTGCATTACATCATGATGCGTTCAGGCTCTATTCAGTGATTGAAGGGTGAAGGTACATTCTAACGTTATCGTGATGTGTTCAAATGTAATCTTTGGTGAGAAACTTGAATAAATCCAGTTGTTTGAGATGTTTTCAATATAAACAGGTTCTATTATAACCTGTTTCACTTCCTAACAACAACCAGGATACTAACGGTAATAAAAGAGTGATGTTGAAGTATTTATTGTTTTACTATAGTTTTTTACTGGGGGAATTTAACTGGTATTGGTAATAACTTTATGGTTAAATCTGTGCCCTTATGTATCGTGTGTATATACAGTATTTGCTTCATTCTGGTAGAATAGAACCAAACTAAATAATGTTCCTCTTGCAGCAGCCAACACAACATCTTCCCCAGCGTAGACGCACGTCTCCTTGGAAACCACTTTATAAACCCCCAAAACAAAGATAAACCTCGTGCACAGGAGCCGGTACGACTGCACAAACACTCCGTACGCCATCAGAGACGGAGACTCTGTTCCAGCCGGACGGCCGGCCGAGCTGCAGGAACATTAAAGGCTGACCAGCAGCCTCCTCTTCCTCTTCCTCTTCCTCTCACAGATTATCCCTCCCGTTCTGACAAAGACCGCATCAATAATTAAATCTCCGGCCAAATTGCGGCAGAGAAAATTAATGAAGAGTGTGAATGAAATCAGCCGCGAGTCATCAGACTCGGGGCGAGAGAGAGGAGAGGAGCTTGATACTGTGGGCGAATGGAGGGTATGAATATCTGAGAGGGTCGGCTTAATGTCCGTCCTCTGGCCTTTCATTCATTTAGATCCTCCATGAATCCACGCTGCCCTTCAGCGCTCGGCCTGTATGTGCCATGCATAATGCAGATGGGAAACCATAGAGATATATGTACGCTTCACACTACTATTACCTGCAGCGTGTCTTCAGTATTTAACCAAACGTCAGTTCCTCCCGTCCCAAAGGAGTCTACATGTCCAACAAAAACACCTGCGATAACAGATTTGTTTGTCTTGTGGTCAGCGGGGACGCTCCCAGCGGTCTCTGTTGATGAGCGAGTTTTCACAAGACGTTTCCTGTTTAAAGGAGCAAACAGTGACTCTTGACCTCAGCTCTGCTCTCCTGACCTTCATCCACTGCAGGGAAGTGATGCATGCTGGGATCCAAAACAACAGCAAAAACCAGCTGTTCCACCCGCCAGGAGCTGTCCTTTTGACTGGTTCTACTTCATGTTACGGCCACGGTTCACTGATTCACACTGATTCACACTGTTTTACACTGATTTAACGTTCGGTTTCAGTTCATTCACTTAAACTAAATTCACTCAATTAATCAGCTATTGATTTTAGGGCTGTCAATCGATTCAAATAGTTAATTAATCACATTTTCTATTTGTTATCTGTAACCATAGAACCCATTTTAGCATAAGTTTGGAGTGTTATTTAACCTCCTTTATGACCAGCTAGTCTGACCTGGTTGGTACAGATGGACTCATCAGGTTTTATAGTTTAATATGATACCAGGATCGGACTTTTCTTCTGCCTTTCTTTTGGACATTTTCCGTACTTTTTTTAAAACTGTTTTTTCAGACATTTTTTGGACTTTATTTCAGACATTTTTTTTACATTTTCAGGACTTTTTTGGACATTTTTTTCAAACTTTTTAAAAACCCTTTTTAGACATTTTTTGGGACATTTTTTCAGACTTTTTTAAAACATCTTTTGGACAATTTCTGGACATTTTCGGGACTTTTTTGTACATCTTTTGGACATTTTCACGACATTTTGGGCATTTTTATTGAGCATTTTTTCAGACTTTTTTTTTTAAATGTTTTGGTCATTTTCGGGACTTTTCTGGACAATTGTTGGACATTTTCACAATGTTTTGGGACATTTTTCAGACTTTCACTCTAATTAACTCAAATTTGCGTTAATGCATTATCACAGCTTTAATTCATTTCAGTTTAAGTTAGTGAGTCGATGTTATCATTACTTTGCAGAGTGACGGTAAAGCACTGTGATAATTAATTAATTTAATCAACAGATCTGTAAAAGTGAGTTTCTCCACAAAGAATCACACTAAAGCACCACTTTAAATCTGTTTACCAGAGATGTGCTCAAGAGTTCCTTATAAATGAGTAATAATAATCATAGTAATCATTCAGCATGAAAAAAAGCATAAAAAACAACTAATCGACTAAAGAAGTCTCAGTTGACTAAGAGAAGACCAAAACTACCGGTTAGTTGACTAAGAGGAGGCTTCAGTCAATTAACTGAAGATGTATTACACTTTAAGTAGTGAATGAAGGACATATACAGGAAAGAGTATGTTACATTACTGACCATAAGATATATGAAAAAGGTAAAAGTACACAGAAGACCTTCTGAAGGGTAAAAACACAGACTGCAGTGAGCACCACTGTCAGCCTCACATCTGGTAAAGAGGTCTTTAGGCTCCGAAGAGACAGACCATCATGTCTCACAGCAGGAAGAGCATCACCTGGGGGGACGCTCATCATCATCTGAGACCGAGTCTCAACGAGAACAACAACCAGCAACACAAACACCACGGCAAGGACAAATCCCAGGACCCCGATCACACGGGGGACCGCTTCCTGTCTCAGGACTTCTGATGAGTTCTCAGAGAGAAAACTACAAACAGGACTACGGAAAATAAAGAAGAGGTGACCTTAGGAGAGAGGAAAAACACTTTGGGTCCCTCCAGAGTTTCTGGCTAGAAGGGATCCGGCTGCCAGACCCTGCTGCAGTAGAATGAGAGCTTTTCTAAAGGGACTCTGGTGCTCAGGGACACTACCACTTCTGTCCACAGGGACCACCAAAATCAACACGTAACGATAATGCAACATACTCGCCTGTGAATATTATATGTGTAGCGCTTTTACTGTTAAAGGTAAGAAGGGAAGGAGTGGATCTGTGAAGGTTGAAAGGAGTGATAAAGTTTGCCATCCTGGTTCGGACTACGGAGCCTCCGTGTCGTTGTTTTTTGGTGATTGGTTGATGTCTTTATTCGCGGCGCGAAAGCTCAGGAAAATCAACCTTGTTCTGAAGAAAAGATGCTTTTTCGTTGCGTAATATTCACATTATGTGTGAAAGTATTCATGACAAAAACAACATTTGGAAAAAATATATTGACTATGAATTAATTGCAAGAAAAAATGCTGCCGAAAGTTTTATTTGTAGCGCGAGTTTAAAATGAAAAATGAAGATAATAAAAATGTACCTTGAACTTGATTCATAATTTCATTACATTACTAGAACCTTAATCTAAAACAAATTACACGCTTCATCACATCACTCCTTTTAATTACCTGGCTACTGTTTTATCCTCTGTTTTATTTATCAGGAGGATTTTGTGTGCCCTCTTTGTAAAGCATCCTTTGGTTTCTTTAAAAGGTGCTATATAAGTACAATTTATTATTATTATTATTATTATAATTATTACTGATACAACCTTCCTGCAAGTGTAGAAATACAGAATACTTGCAGGAGGTAAATACAACAACACAGAGTCTCGTGAGAGTTTTAGGAGTCTTTCACATCAGTCCCCAAAGTCCAGTTAGTTTGATTAGAGTGACCGCTCCGTACCGTACTCGGGATGGTTTGTCGATCCGTGCCACTTGGAAAGGTGGTCTGGAGTACGGTCTATGTGTACGGTTCGCATCAGGTGTGAAAGCCAACCGCACCAAAACACGGAAGTGGACCGCTGTTTAACGTGAGTAACGTCAGCAGGCAGCGAGTAGCTGTGAAAGGTCAGGGTTTTGGACTCTTGTCCAGGTGATGAAGCAGGAAGGCAGGCGAGAGGCTGATTAAAATAGAAACAATAGAAGGCGACGGGTTGGGCGATGTTTGTTATTTTATTTAGCTAGTTTAATGTTCTGCCTCCGAAGAACGAGCGTAGAGTCGACATGTTTTCACATCAAACTCTGTGACGTTTAGTTCAACCAAACCAGAGTTGGTGATTGTTGGAAAGACTTACGAAGACGGTGTTGGTGAAGTTTAAGATGTTTACGATGCTCCGCCACGAGAACAGCTGATCTCAACATAAACAGAAACACGCGGATGATGACGCACGTGTCCTCGGGTACGGAACAACTTTACTAAAGTGAAAGCGTAGCACTTCCACAGGACGGCTCCTCTCCAGCCGCAACCTCCTTCAGATCAGGGGTAATGGCTGCTGCAGTGCGTCGCTCTGGGAGGGAATAAGAACTGCATTTTTGAAAAGAAAAAATCCCCGGCGTCCTTTTTTCCACAACCCCATTACCCCCCCGATGCATTTAGGAAAAGAGCAAACCAATCAGAGGGGAACGCTCGACTGTGCTCCGCCACACGGAACGCTGCAATCCAACAGCAGCTCACCTGCAACATCACAGCGAGGCGGCGTGTGGGTTTTAGACCTTAAAGACTCAAACATCACAAGCTGAACTTTTCTCCTCCTCTCCTCCTCTCCTCCTCTCCTCTTCTCCTCTTCCCGCCACACGGTGACATGACACGCCGGTCCGGATGAGTGAGCAGCTTCGCCGTGGCGTGTACGTCCATTATCGTCTGAGAAAGTGCACGCACACAATGCGGTTTGGAGTAAAGGTCTGAATATTGATGCACGGCCTGATTGTTCCTCACAATGGGAAAACCAGTGGAGCGACGTAATGGACACGGAGGAAGAGATTCAACGGAGGAACGAAGCTGATAGAAATGCAACAGCAGTTCCACATCAGGAGCAAATATAATGTTCTCCTGAGCTGAAATGTCACAAAGATATTTCACCAGATGGGGTTTAGAGAGAGGAGCAGGAAGTGATGGAGAGAATGAGGATAGAGGAGTAGAGGCAGGTAGATGGATGGAGACAGATAGGTGCAGATCCAGACAGTAATATGGTGTTTACATTCCTCCTCCATGTTGCTGTCGTCTCTTATCTATGCAGGGATTATCTGATGGACTGACAAAGACCTCCCTCCTCCTCCTCCTCCTCCTCTTCTTCCTCCTTTTACTGTTGCACACCAAACAGCTTGTATTTACTCCCGTTGCTCTCGTTAAAAAGCTTTTTGGTACACTTTTATCCATTTGCTTCCACACTTTCTTAATGTGTGGCCCGTTTCTAGCACGACCGTTATTTTCAATGAGTTCAAACTTTATCGTTTTTCCACACAGATTTATTTTTCTTGGGCTTGTCTTGGTCTTAAGGCCTTAAACACCAGATATTATATTATAGATTATATATACACCAGAGGGCGTGACGAGAGAACTAGAGTTGTTCCGATATCGATACCGGTATTGGACATCGTGTCCGATTACTGCATAAAATTCAGTGTTTAATCGGAAATCAATTCTTCTTGGCCGCTCCAAAGCAGTAGCTTCCCCTGAGAAATAAAATAGAAATCATTTAGTTTTACTTCTGTAGGCGGACGTTTTACTGGCGTCTGGTAGTCGCTTTCAGTCCAAAGCGGCGGAAGCGTAACTCTGCTGCTGGAGCTGATGTTGACATGGAGCGACCAATTGACTTTCACTACTTGGTGATATACTGTACGTTCTGTGCTGTGCTGTCGCCCTGGAGGTATCATGGCTGCCACTGGCAACTACTGTTTAAAGGGACTATTTGTAACTTTCGGAAATGCTTGTTAACAGCAACACCTGTGGCCGTGAAATCAACAAGCGTTGAGCTTGTGCTTGTGCTCGCTCTAAATAGACATGAAGGAGCATCGCTCAACACAGTGAGGAGACTCACGTCAGCTAAAAGCACAACATCACTCTAGAGTTCAGCTGCTTGGCAGTAATGTTAGCTGACCAGACCAAGGTCTCTCCATGAATCAATGCTGATCCTAGTGTTGGCTTTTCCCGCCTCAGCGCAGGCTGATGCAGCGGGGCTCCGCAGCGAGTCTTCCTGCTCTCTCCGGCTGCGAGCGGAGCAGGGAGACACCGGCACCCGGTCGGTAACGAGACGATAACTCTGCGGAGCCCCGTCACTTCCCAAGACACGGAGAACCTCTGTTGGTCTGGAGGAGCTGCAGCAGTTATTTCTGCACAAACGTCCACTGAACATTCACTAGATATTCTCAGAGCTAAACTAACTCTTCTGCAGTGTGGAGTGAGCGCGCGTTCACGTCTAGAGGGGGAGCGAGTGAGCGAGAACGTGCGCGCTGTCTGAGTGAAGGCAAGCAGGCAGAGGAGGAGAGACGGCGGCCACACGCGAACGCGCATGTGTCCCGACCCGGTACATTTATACGCTTACAGAGTTACAAACAGTCCCTTTAAGAGAAGCGAAGAAGAACCGACTCAACCTTGTTCCGAGAAGAAAGCATGTTGCTTTTTGTCTGTCTAATATTCACCTCCCATATGAAAGAACTCACGTCAAAAAACAACGACTAAATATATTGACATGGAAAAAAACACACGCTATTATTGTTAGCTGTTTAGTTAGTTGTTGAGTTCACTTCTTATCTTCCATCTATGTTGTCTTCATGTTTGCTGTTTTCTTCATGTCATGCTGCTGTGTTAATGTCCTTCAGTTGTTTACTCCGTAGTTTGTTAGATCGCTCTCTATAAGCATCACTACAGAACATGAGACACAACGTCAAACAAACGTCTAATGTAAGACTTTTGAGGATGTCATCTTGGGCTTTGGGAAACACTGATCCACATTTATAGATCAGATGACTAATCGATTAATCAGGAAAATGATCTACAATAGTTGCAGCCCTAATTAATTTTAATCACAGGTCAACTTTATAAAGGAACGTTCAAGAGAAAAGCTGTTTTGAATGAGTTCATTTAGTCCCAAGCAGCAACAATAGACAGCGAACTACACTTGCAACCAGCTCAATCTGCATATTGGAGCCCACTGAGCTCATCAATAAACAGCTGAGAAAAGGCTTACGCTGCACAAGTGGTATGAGCAGTTTTTTATGGACGTTTTAATACCTTTTCTTTTCTTTTTTTGTTGGCATGAAGCTTTGTCACTGTTGGAGTCCGTCCAACCGACTGCTGTGAATCCAGGCCGAGTACAGCTGCTGTCGCTGCTCAGCGAACTGAACACGTTTCAGAGCCACCTCTCCAGCCTGCGGGGGGGTTTGACTGTTTCATACTAACAACACAAGTAATTGCTGCATTCCTTTGTGTCTATTCTGTGAGTAGTCCTGTATAGAATAATATCTGCACTTCCTATTCTGCTTTTCAATTTACCCAACATGCTGTTCTTTCAGAGTACAAAATGCATCACTTCTACTTCTACAGAAATGTCAGCGAAGAGCAGGAGATTTTAATATCCTCTTTTCACCGCTGCATATTTCTACCTGCAGTTCCCATTCTTATTCTCCTTTTCTTATTCCCATCCTCTCCGTCAATGCCGGTACTTAAGCTCAGTAAAAAGTAAGGTCAGTACATCCGTGACCCCCGTGCACGCTGAGTGGCTGATACCAGGAGTTACATTCCTCACATGAGGCGAACGCCGGAGCCTCTGACGCCTCCGACGCCTCGACCTCAGCACATAACTGCACATCTGTGAGTGCAAGTGGGGAAAAAAAAGATAGAAATGCATGTGCAGATATGTGAGAAACGGGCTTGGAAGCAGCAGTGTGTGAAGACATTTCTTAGCATGCCTGACTAAGAGAGAAACTACAGAGCTGTCTGACGCAAACTGACAACGCTGACTCACAAAAGCAATCCAGTCAAAGACAAAGACATTAAGTACAATTCTGCAGCTCCGTGGTCTTGTACAAATGTGTTAGCGGGAGACAAATCAATATTCCATCTCCGGTTAGTACCTTCCAACATGTGGAAGAAAGAAAGCGCCGTCTAAACAGAGCTCTGCTTGTGTTATTTTGGAATACTTTGAAACTACAAAAGAAGGTGAGAGAAAAGGAGGAAGGAAAAGCCCAGCCGTGCATTCACTCCCATCTCAGACATGAAAAGTTTTCCCATCAAAAGATGCTGTTATTGTTGTTGTTGTTTTGGTTCAAATAAATACAGAAGTGGCGTTACTTAAATATAAAAGTTACGTGACAAATAAATCAACGTTTTGGTTGAAATAGCGACGGAAGTGGCGTCACTTAAGTACGGAAGTTATGTGACAAATAAGTTAACGTCTGGGTTAAAATAACTACGGAAGTGGCGTCACTTAAGTACAGAAGTTAAGTCAATGTTTGGGATTAAACAACTTTGGGAGTTCCGTGACAAATAAGTCAACCTTTTGGTTGAGATATCTACGTAGGTGGCGTTACTTAAGTACGGGAGTTATGTGACAGATACGTCAACGTTATGGTTGAAATAAGCCACTGTTCTGCAGCTCCGTGGTTTTGTACAAATGTGTTAGCGGGAGACAAATCAATATTCCATCTCCGGTTAGTACCTTCCAACATGTGGAAGAAAGAAAGCGCCGTCTAAACAGAGCTCTGCTTGTGTTATTTTGGATTACTTTGAAACTACAAAAGAAGGTGAGAGAAAAGGAGGAAGGAAAAGCCCGGCCGTGCATTCACTCCCATCTCAGACATGAAAAGTTTTCCCATCAAAAGTTGCTGTTATTTTTTTATTGTTATTTTTTTTTCTCCGTGGCAGCAGTGGAATTGCTCGTAGCACATCTGGCATATCTGCATCCCAGTACAAAGAAAGATAAACAATCAGAGAAACAGATGACAGAAACAGCTCTCCTCTCCCTCTTTCTCTCTACCGCCGCTGTTATAACCACACACACACACACACACACACACACACACACACACACACCTCCCACCACCTTCCTCCTCGCCGCTGTGATTGCGGCGGCAGAGATCAGGCCGACCGGCGCAGCAGAAAGACAGAGCATGTGGGTGGACTGCAGTCAGACCACCAGCAGCACTAATACCAGCAGCTCTACAGCTCACAACAAACAGACGGAGAGAGAGAAGAGTTTACAAATGAAAAGAGAAGGAGGGTGAAGGACAGAGACAACAAACTCTAAGAATAAACAGCAGCATGTGATATTCAGAGAGTCGGCTGTGACCGAGTAGGACGGCTGAGCAGCAACACTGTGAGCCTGCTGCTGGCTGATGAAGTCCAGTATGTGCTACTAAAGGGTATTATAATGTCCAGGTGATGACCAGGGCTCTCAACCAGCTCCTTTCAACATCCTCCCAAAATCGTCCCATTTGAAAGGTTAGAAGCTAAAGAATAGGAATAAGTCGTAAGTAACAACAAAAAAGAAAATAAGATTTACACGAGAATACATAAATGTACAGGGAGGAAAACTAACATGTTCATTTAGACTTATATTAGGAGAGAAGATAAGAAAAATAAAGAAAAGGAATTGAAAAAGAAAAAATAAATGAAAATGAGATAAAGTTAGAAAATAGAAATAAAATAATAAAGAAATAGGAATAATAATAAACAAAAATAAATAGGGAAAAAATAAACAAAAATAAAATAATAATAATAAATAAATAAAATATAAATAAAGAGAAACAAAGTAAATAGTGATAATAAATCAATTACAACGAGAATAAATAAATAAATACCAACAAATATGAATAGAAGAATAAAAAAATTAAAAATCCCCAAGTTGTGACATTTTCATTTAATTTAAAATCTGAATTTCCAAGGCAATATCACCATTAAAACCCCCACAGACAATGATGCAACTGAAGACTATAATCTGACTACAACTGGAACCAGACATCTGTTGAAAACACACTAAAATATGATATATTTTATAAAGATATACTCCATGATTTGGTTTATTGTCTACATGTTGACTGTTTACTGGGAGTTTTACTCTACGGCAAGCTGCTTTAACATTCAATAACTAGACAGGATATTCATTAGAGGGATCTGCAACGTCATTTTGCCTGTAGTCAAAACTCCAACTCAAGATATCCTTCATTCTTCTTTGACTAGGCAAAACTCTGATTTTAGATATCTGTAATTACATTTTGGAGAAGTACGAGTCAAACTAAGTTTGCCATTCATGTGTATGAAGTTTGTCATTACAGATATCTACAATTCAGTCACAGATAACCAAACCGTCTGTGGTAGTTCCCGCTACAGTCGGAGTCTCCAGGATCACATTCTGACATCATGACACACACAGACTTACAAGGTGGAAACAACACAAGCGTCGCTGTTGCGGCTGGTAAATATAAGAAGTGCACTATATATATATATATATATATATATATACACATATACTGTGCAGAGGTGAAGAGCAAGTCTGACTTCATAGTTTATCATTAAACAATCACATAATGGCCGTGATATTAAGGTACTGCTCCTGGGATTCTTCATTCATTCAGTTCAGTACAGAACAAGGCTGACTGTACATCATCTGTAAGGTTCATACTGTAGCTCCAGAGTTACTGCATCCTGACTGGTGATGTGGACTTGATGGTCCTTCAGCTGTTATACTATACTATACTATACATACTGTTGATCAGTGAGGGAGCTTCAGTAAACTCAGTTCAGCTGGACAATTTGGTGATAACAGTTTGTTTGCTCGTGTGCTGAACATCTGGACTCATCAGCTCTCCGAGGAGAGACGACACATTGAGCGTCTCATACAGGACGTTAGTGAGACATCTCATCCGTCCCATGTTCTCTAGGAGCCAGTAAAGGTAGTCAACTAGAGATGCAGCGCTGCTGTGGGACATGTCCCGCTCTCTGCTGTGGGACATGTCCGACTCTCTGCAACACCTTTCCAATGCACCTTTACAGTATGACGTCTGCTTCAATACTCTGCTAAGTGTCTGCTGCTGCTTAACAATAATGCTAATTCGGCAAAGTTGTAATGCTGCACTGGTTACAGAAGATGAGCGCTGCGTCTTACGGTCCCTCCGCCTCACTCCCCGCTAACTAGCCAGCCATCCACCCATCTCTGGAGCGCCGTCTGCTCCTTTTCTGGCGAGCTGCGGCCACACTTTACGACCCCATTGACATGTGTTGTCACCATAGCAACTAACAACAAGCACCATTGAAAACACTGGACAATGAGAACAAAAATAATATCAACGTCATGTGCAATATCAATCTCACTGTTCACTGTGTGCAATATTAATGTCCATCATGTGCGATATTACTTCCTTTTCTGTTTTTTTAGCTTATTTGACTTATCTTATTTACTGATTTGACTAAATGTATCTTACTTTCTTGTTATTCTTTTAGGCACTGCTGCTAGAAATAGTACTTTTTATTTTATACATTTGAACTTGGTGTAATTTTGAGCAATCTCTGGTCTTCTGGTATCTTATCTTATCTTATTTTCTTTTGTACTCGTCAAATGACCACGTAAAACAGTTCACTGTCCGTTCTACTCCGATTTCTACGAGTCAAAATCATGAACCACTTCTGAAAACGTGCTGGAGTGAAGTTAGTTTGTCTTTGTTTGCCTCTTTACGACGCTGCTCTCATGACTTAAAGCACTTCAATGCTCAGCATACTTTACTTCTAGAAGTCAAAGCCTCATTTGAAGGCAGCAGCAGACTGTGAAAGTTAACGGCAGCAGCGACACTCAGAAGTGGACGGACCTGTAGAAATGGACCCGTCCCCCTGAGGGACGCAAAGCACGACTGGCTTTACCTTCAGATACAGGTGGGCCATTGAGAGGAGGCTGAAAGTCACACTGACGCTGATTGATTGAAAAGAAACCCAGAGAGAGGGGGGGGGGGCTCACAATGCTGCTTTCTCTGCTGGACCGGTCGGACCATTATCACGTAACCACACACCGCTCTGCTTCCCTCTTCTTCACCGTGAGGCTATTACAGATTGTATGTGTGTCATCCAACGGGCTATCCATGACGGCACCACATTAGAGACCGATCCGTCTCACACCTGAAGCCAAAACAAACAGCGTCTGGGTGCCAGCGGAGGAGATGAAGGGCTGCATGTATGTTTCTCACATCAGACTAGTGGGCCAGTTCTGCAGAGGGTTCTGAAGGTGGACCATGCCAGAGGGGGCGGTGAGGAGGGGGCACCGAGGTGCTGATTCTGGGTCTTTTAAAGGCTCGGCCCGGGCCGTTCTGGACAGAACACCTGCCACGGCCATTAGTGAGCAGGCAAGCGTGGAGGAATGAAGGCGTAGGCAATCAGCGGAGAGAGAAAGAGAGAGAGGAAGAGAGGAGGAGGAGGCAGACGAGGAGAGCCGGGGATAAAGAGGTAGGCAGCAGAATGAAAGACGGAGAAGATAACAGGAAGAAAAGGAGCGAGAACAACAGTGAGAAATCACACATGCAGAGCAGAGATGAGGACAAATGAGAGAGCAGAGAGGAGTGGATGTGAGCGTGAACGGCTTCCAGTCTGTGGATCTGTGGAGTCGGAGAAAAGAGGCTCCCTGGTGTGCGGCAGCTAGCAGGACGTCTCCGTGGAGAGCTTTCAAAGCCTTCAGAGACCGGGTCTTTCTCTACCTGCTCGTTGTTGTGATTTTATAAAGGGAAAAGCAGACTCTGGAAAAGCGCCTGGAGGTTTTCAGTGAATAAACAAAAAGGGGACATTTCCCTCCAGTCTGATGCTCAATCATCACATGACAAAGGAGAGATGGTAACGAGTATGGAAGGAAGCCATGACGAACACTTAGCGGTGTCGCACGTGGTCAGTAAGTGGAGCTGGTTAGGTCGGCATCGATGCAGACTCGCTGTTGGAGCGTTATAACCCACTTCCACTTCTCACTAACTAGTTTAGGACGGCACTTGATACGGCGGAGCCTCCACGCAAACGCACAAATGCAGCTACAGTGGGTAGGCAGGTGAAGGACCGGGGTCAGCAACCTTTACTATCAAAAGAGACATGTTAGGGAAAAAAAATAAATAAATCTGTCTGGAGCCGCAAAACATCTGATTATTGTGATGAAGGTAACTCAGTTTATAGTCTAAGTATATAGTATATCAGTCTAATGCAGTGAGGGCCAAAGAGACAATGTACTACGGAGTATTAGGGCCACATTGAGGGAAAAACATCTGAGATTTACAGAATAAAGTCAGAATATTACAATAAAGTCAGAAGCTTACGAGAAAAAAAGAAAACACTTAAAATTAATAAATTAATTAATGAATTAATAATATTATGACTTTATTCTTAACTCAGATTATTTTTTTTCCAAAATGTAAACAAAAAACAGCTAATCATTTCCACAATTGTTTTCTAAAACTCCACAGGGAGCCTCTGGAGAGGAGCTGAAGAGCTGCAGGTTGCTGACTCCCGCTGTAGTGGTTGGTTTGGACATATAAACACCTGGAGAAGCTCCTCTGTGGTCGTTCCCGCTACAGTACGAATCTCCAAGACCACATTTCGCCATCATGACACAAAGATTTAGTCACCTGATTGGTAATCTCCACCTCTATTATCATAAGAGTGCAGGTGATGACACTCCCACCTGTCCTTACAGTGTACATTAGTACACTAAACTGGGTGCTGACCTAGTTTCCTGGTGATGTGAGTAAAGAGCTCCGCTTTAATGAGGAGATCGGAGCTCAGACAACTGAAGTGAACTCAAACAAACAAACCCAGAGAGAGAAAACAGCCTCAGCCTCCGACAGGTGGTTGTGATATTCAGGCTCCATATCTAAATCTAAACCCAACGCCTTCGGAGAAACCAGACTTTGATGTGGAAGCGGAGGCTCGGACCGGCGAAGTGGGAGATTTGGGTTTGTTTTCCATTCGGTTATACAACGAAAGAAAAGGGAGTATTTTAAGATGCCGCCCTCCTCTCGTCTCTTTGGACAGCGTTTGCTTGATGAGCACGGAGGTGCAGCGGACCCTCCTCTCCGCTCCACCGGGCAGTTTGTAGAATGTTCTCATTGATTTCAGCCTCTTTAGCATCACGGACGACACCTCCAGTGAAACAGGAACAACCTGATTTCTCCCAATAGATCACGATAAGCTGAGGATGTGTGTGTAGAGACACTAGGTAGCATGTGTGTGTGTTTGACTCCTACATGTCATGAGGATGTTAAGATGGCAGATGTCTTTTTCAGCACAAAGAGAACAGCTTCACAGAGAACAACACGACGAGGGTGAAAAACAAATAGAAACCCACATAAGTCAACTTCTCTCCTCCAGAAGCAGACAACTAGGACACGCAGACAAAGGGCGCATTGATATCGGCGGTGACACACGGGTGGCAGCTGTACACATCATGTCATTCAGTCGTGGCGGCTGTGAAAGGAAGACTTTGTCAGACGGAGTCGAGTCTGCTGATGTGCTCTCGTCCTGTAGCGTAAGATAATGCACGTCTTTGTCCGTGAAATAATAACGTAAAGCTGCAAATGTAATGCTTAAAGGGGCAGTATGTAAGCTTTTACACGTGTTTGTTATTGCCAGTGTGTGAGCAGGTTGTAACCTAACCTACAAAATGAGACCTTATGTGACTTTCTGTGTTTCCTCTCTCAGCCTGTAGACTGATTTAATGTGAAGAATGTGGACGTATGTGACGTCATACGTGCTCATGTGCACCTTTAATTTCAGCTCTGCTTACAGCGCTAACAGCGTGCAACCGTAGCTAATGTTGGATTAGAAATGGAGTCCGCTAACGCCAACAAACAACCGGCTCTGACCACAAAAGGCCAATGATGGAGACTCAATCAAGACAGATTCCCCCCCGTTTAACAAAGCTGAGAATGAAGTGACTTTACACTCCTATCCCCTTCACTTGCATACTTTACACTCCCATCTCCTTCACTTACATACTTTACACTCCTATCCCCTTCACTTGCATACTTTACACTCCTATCCCCTTCACTTGCATACTTTACACTCCTATCTCCTTCACTTGCATACTTTACACTCCCATCTCCTTCACTTACATACTTATAAGAGTCAAAAGAAATGCCGTTAATAACCTTAACAGATATATAATGCAATGTGCCCTGCGGCGGTAGAGAACTTTGTCAAACTGAAGAGGAGGTATCCAACAGTCATCTGAAGCCTGGTGGAAGCTGAGTGCACTGTACTGTGTGTTATATAAAGAGTGCTTTTCTTTACTCGGTGACAGTGATATACTGCTTTAGATTACACAGTCCCACAGAGAGTTGGGGGATTGTCATTTGCGAATCCTGATGCAACCGTACGGCAACCCCTGTGCCCCAGAGCCAACACCCCCGGCTGTACCACACTTCTCTACAACACACATCATGCAAGTGTCTATGTGCAACGCTACAGTTTAATTACATCCTCTGCAACATGGAGGATAATAAAAAAAACACATTTATGCTGATTCTTGCCTCACTCTTTCTCCACAAGGAAATCCAAACTGAATAAATATCCCTGCCATTAACTTTTACAACACATCAGTGGTTTGGTCATATCCCCGACGTGGGATGATTCTTCACATTTCTGGTAGAATAAGTCTGTAGTTAGATGGTCATTGAGGCTCACCAGATGTAGAGCATCACCTCCTGAGACTTCACTGACAGAAAATCAAAGGAATGGGATGTCACGTTAACACCAACGAGGTTTTATTGACATGTGACGTCCTCTTAATGAGGTAGGAGAGAACCACGGCAGAAAACAAGTCCATAAAACCAGACAACAAGGTGCTCACAAGTTAAAGATCTTCAACTGGTGCAACTACCACATGTACAGCTATTGTAACAAGTTTTGCTCCTACTACTACTACTACTACTATTACTACTACTACCACTACTACCACTACTACTACTACTACTACCACTACTACTACTACTATTACTACTACTACCACTACTACTACTACCACTACTACCACTACTACTACCACTACTACCACTACTATTACTAATACTACCACTACTACCACTACTACCACTACTACTACTACTACTACCACTACTACCACTACTACCACTACTACTACTACTACTACCACTACTACTACTACTACCACTACTACTACCACTACTACCACTACTACTAC
>CAKAOI010045016.1:0-25597 GCA_916701655.1 Sebastiscus albofasciatus | reverse complement strand
TCGTTTGGGTCTGTATGTGACGGTGGAGACGTGTTGCATCGTGGGTAATGTAGGCGGCAGGTCGTTTGGGTCTGTATGTGACGGTGGAGACGTGTTGCATCGTGGGTAATGTAGGCGGCAGGTCGTTTGGGTCTGTATGTGACGGTGGAGACGTGTTGCATCGTGGGTAATGTAGGCGGCAGGTCGTTTGGGTCTGTATGTGACGGTGGAGACGTGTTGCATCGTGGGTAATGTAGGCGGCAGGTCGTTTGGGTCTGTATGTGACGGTGGAGACGTGTTGCATCGTGGGTAATGTAGGCGGCAGGTCGTTTGGGTCTGTATGTGACGGTGGAGACGTGTTGCATCGTGGGTAATGTAGGCGGCAGGTCGTTTGGGTCTGTATGTGACGGTGGAGACGTGTTGCATCGTGGGTAATGTAGGCGGCAGGTCGTTTGGGTCTGTATGTGGCGGTGGAGACGCGTTGGATGGATTCACCGATAAACGTGTGGAGGAAGTGAAGCGGCGTCGGTACCTTTGAGTTTGTTCTTCCAGCCACAGATCAGACACACGAAGCGGTTGGAGATGAAGCGCACCACCTTGGCCGTGGCCGCCATCTCCTCCTTCAGCAGCTCCCCGCTCAGCCCGGCCGCCGCCGCCTCCTCCTCCTCCGCCCCGGCGTCCCGTTTGATGGCCTGGCCGGCGTACGATTTGGGGATGTCGTGCTTCCTCACCACGTGGATGAGACCCAGAGACTTCTGCTTGGTTTTCCAGCCGCAGATCAGGCATTGGTAACCGGCGCCGTCGAACATCAGCACGCTCTCGTCTCCTTCGCCGTCCGCTTTCACCGACTCCTCCTTCTGGGAGGCCACATCTTCATCGTGTCCCTCCACTTCTTCCTCATCCTCAGCATCACTCTTCTTTTTATCCTTTCCTCCCTCCTTCTCCTCCTCCTCCCCTTCCCTCTGCTCGTCGCCTCCTCCCCCGTCCCTCTCGTCCACGCAGTGTTTGGTGATGATGTGCTTGTACAGCTTGGCGAAGTCTCGGCTGGTGTAGAAGCAGTCGGAGCAGTGGAACAGCCGCGCCGTGCTCTGGTACATCACGATGTTGCCGAGGCGACCCACCGCCACGTCGTCCAGGCGGGCGGGGTGAGAGGCCGCCATGTGGGTCAGCTGGTGGGCGTGGCTCTTGAAGAAGTGGCCGCAGAGGGGGCACTGCAGGTGAGCTGCGACGCCGCCGCCCGCTTCGCCGCGGGTTTGGAGGATGACGGACATCGCTGGTTTCACCGGGGCTGGACAGAGACGGATAAAGTTAAACACATTCAAAATCATATTATTATATGAGACAAAGAATTTAGATTCATTGATGACTTCCTCTCTGAGATCGGAAACCCAACTGTCTGCGGCCCAGGTGCATTGTGGGTAATGTAGGCAGGTTGTCGACCATAAGAGAGCTAAGAGTTCAAATAGTGAGTTAGGAAGTTGAATAACTTTCTGTATTTAGTTTGGCGAGTACCGTAGATTCTCAAATAGTGGCCGGGATTCCTTCATTTCCTAACCAGGCTTTTATTGTGAAACATACCAGGCTTTTATTGTGAAACATACCAGGCTTTTATTGTGAAACATACCAGGCTTTTATTGTGAAACATTTGGGGGATTAAATGAGGAATGGATGAAGGTTTAAACATCAGCAGTATCCTCACCCTGCTCTCGGACCTCCTCCTCCTCCTCCTCATCGTCAAGAACAACCAGTTCATTGTTAAATAGCTCCTCTTCGTCTTCCTCCTCGTCCTCCTCCTGGGCGGCGTGGCGGCTCTGCTGGCGGAGCCGAGTGAGCGCCTCTTGCCCGGCGCCGCAGGGCTGCCCCTCCCTGAAGCAGGCGATGAGATGGTCTTCGCTCCCGTCGCTTTTCGCAGACAGTCCGCACGCTTTGAAAGACTTGGCGATCATGTCCGTGTCCAGTTTGTCCCACGCGGCGACCACCCAGTCCACCAGCAGGCGGCGGGCGGGCGGCTTCAAGCTCCCGCCGGGCGCGTACTCCTTATCCGCGTCCCCGGCCAGCCACTCGGCGTAAAGGTCGTGGAGATGCCGCTTGAAGGGCTCGTTCCACATCACGTCGGGGGCTTGGACGTATTTTGTGCAGCCTTCCGGGATCGCCGCCGTCGTGATGTCGTAGCCGCAGTTCAGCTCGGCTTTGGTGGCGGCGCCGATGTGACAGCGGTACGAGTCCCACACCAGGAGCCGCGGGGCGCCGCTGGATTTCCCCGCCACGGACTGCAGCCAATGTGCGGTGAGAGCGTCGCTCATCCAGCCGTTCACCGACGCGTTAACCACGGCGCCGGAGAGCTGCTGCCGCTGCGCCGACGCCCCTCTGAAGACGATGAACGGCTTGAGTTTGGTGCCGTCGGCCGCGGCGGCGAGGACGACAGTGAGATGGTTTTTCTTGTGTCCCTTTGCTTCAGTTGTTGGCGGCGCCGTGTCGTCAAAACAAACGGCGGTCTCGTCCATCGCGATGATGTCCCTCTCTAGAATCTGCTTGGAGCTCACCGTCTTGCCGACGTAGTCGATGAACCCGACCAGTTTCTCGATGAGGACGGTCGGGTCGACCTCGGGCACGGCGGTGCGGCGGCGCAGCGACAGGTCGTTGCGCTCTAGAAATCGTTGCAGCCAACCGGTGCTCGCCACAAACATCTTGCCGCCGTCGCTCACCGACGGGTAGATCTCCAGCGCTTTCTTCTTGATCATGTTTCTGGACACTCGGCTGCGTTCGTCCCTCGTCGAGTAGATCCACTCCGAGAGCCGCTCCTCCAGCTCCTCGCTCACCTTCTTCCTCCCGCCTCCGGCGACCCGCGCCCTCCCGCGGTCGGCCAGCAGCAGCTCCTCCTTCTGCTTCCTCCAGTCCCTGATTCTTTTGGTGTCAATGTTAAAGTGCCTCGCCGTTTCCTCTCCGGAGTTTTCCTCCGCGTACTGCAAAACGCTCTCTTTGAACGTGATATCAAATTTCCGTCTGGACGCCATGCTCCTCTACAGTGACTGAAACGGGACAATAACACTTCACATGAGTAACAGACGACAACAACATGATGGAAATGTACATTATATCATGAGCTCTATCTAGTGTTGGCCTTTATTTGAGAAAATACGGTATTTCTGGCTACTGAATGGGCCTCTTTAAATACCTTTTAGGTCTTCAATTGATTTATGTATTTTAAAATATTTTTATTATTTAAACATATCATTTTTAAAAGACTTTTAGGTCCCTATTTTTTATTTTTATTTTTTTTTATTTAGGTCTTTAATTAATATATTTACATTGTACGTCCTTAATCTTCCATTTTTATGTATTTATTTTTAAAAGGTTTTTAGGTCTTTCATTTATTTATATATTTTAAAAGATATTTAGGTCCTAAAGTTTTTTTATATATTTTTTTTAAAAGATTTTTAGTTCCATTTTTTTATTTTTAAAGGTTTTTAGTTCTTTAATTCATTTATATATATTTTTAAAAAGACTTTTACATCCTTAATTTTGTATTTATTCGTTTTGAAAGATTTTTAGGTCTTTAATAAATTTTTATCTATTTTTTTGTCCTTTATTTTTTAACCATTTGTGTTTTGAAAAGTTTTTAGCTCTTTAATTTTTTTATAAATTTTAAAAGATTTTAGGTCCTTAAGTTTTTATTTCTTTATATATTTTTTAAAAGATTTTTAACTCTTTTATTTATTTGTTATGAAAGATTTTTAATTTATTTATCTTTTATTTTTTTTTAGCTCCTTAAGTTTTTATTTATTTATATATATTTTTTAAAAATATTTCTAGGTCCTTTATTTTTTTTATTTTTAAAGGCTTTTATGTCTGTAATTTGTTTATATATTTTTAAAGATGTTTTATTTATATATATATATATTTATATTATATTTATATTTTTATTATATTTGTATATATATTTATATACATATATATATATATTTATATATATATTAAAGATTTCTAGGTCCTTAATTTTTTAAAGACAGATATGTTTTTGAATTTATTTATTTATATATTTTTGAAAAAGATGTTTAGGCCCTTAAGTTTTTATTTGTTTTTTTATTATTTATTAAATATTATTCTTTTATATTATTTATTGTTATTATTAAAGACAATAAGACCATAATAAATACCAGTAAATACCGGTAATATACCGGTAAATAGGTGAATAACGGTGAACGAGCAGCTTCACGTGTACATGCTAACATGCTAACATGCTAACAGATGGAGAACCTCATTATATCATAGATTATAGATTATAAAGCTTCTCTTCGTCACTGACCTCTACCACCGGGTGTGTTTATAAGAGAAGAAGCTGCTCGAGCTGAACCAGCAGCAGAATCTCTCATAATAATGATATAAATATATAAAATAAGAGTTTAAAGTCTTAAAGCTTAAAGGTGTTTCAGCGACCCACCGACGAGCTGCAGCTACTTCCTGTATTTACCTCCACTCAGCCAATCAGCTCGCTTCAGCAGTCTGGCATTGACCAATCACAGCGGTCCCGTTGACCAAGCTCCCGCCCTAGCCACAGTTATCGCGAGACTTCAACCACTGCTGTAAATACTTTGTTGTTGTTTATAGATGCTATAATGATCAAATAAGCTAATATTACACATCAATATTATTAAATATAAATGACCAAATATATCTTATAGCAATGTTTTTATTATGTTCTGTTTATATAACAACAGTACAGGACCTTAAAGGTCCCATATGGTGCTCTTTGTTAGGTTCATACTTATATTTTGTTTTTTTACTAAAACATGTTTTCATGCTGTAATGTTAAAAAAAACAACTTTATTTTCCTCGTACTGTCTGCTTGAATATACCTGTATTTACCCCTCTGTCTGAAACGCTCCGTTTTAGCTCATTTCAACGGAATTGCAACGGAATATAGCACTAAAAACCTGCTTTCTACTATAACAGACATGACAATCTCACGTTTTACAATATGGAACACAAACAGCATATTTGTATAGATGATGCATAATGCTGCTGAGTAAGTGTGTGTGTGTGTGTGTGTGTGTGTGTGTGTGTGTGTGTGTGTGTGTGTGTGTGTGTGTGTGTGTGTGTGTGTGCGTGTGTGTGTGCGCGTGCATCCATGACAGACTAAGGTGATTAATGAAGCTATTTTTGGTCTGGAGAAGCAGATGCCTGCTAAGGAGAGAAGAGAGAGGACTACATCTCCCATCAGCCACTTCAGTATGACGTCATCTTTCAGCCAGGTGTGTGTTCTCAGAGGCAACTCCATCGTCTACATCTCAGAGGTACATGTTGTCCTTTATACTTCTCTACATTCACCTGACAGCTGTACTGTTCCTTCCTGTCCAGGTGAAACCAGCTGTGTCCAGATGTGTTGATGTTGAATGTGAAAAATACAACATTGACATTAATGCAGCAGTAATATTAATCCAGAAACACCAGACGGAATAGTTTTATTTATTTAACCCATATTTAACCAGGAAAGACGTTCGGATCAACGATTTATCTATATTTTTCTAAATATTTTCATGCCTAAAAATCTTTTTAAAAATCTATAAATAGAGACCTTTAAAATTAATTTTTATTTATTTATTTTTAAAGGTTTGTAGGTCTTTAATTAAATAATATATTTTTAAAAAACATTTTTACGTCCTTAATTTTGTATTCATTTATTTGTATCGTATTTGTATTTATCTTTTTTTTTTAATTATCTTAAGTATTTATTTATTTCTATATTTTTTTTTAAAGATTTTTAGGTTTGTAATTTGTTTATATATTTTAAAAGATTTTTAGCTCCTTAAGTTTTTATTTATTTATTTTATATATATATATTAAAAGATTTCTAGGTCCTTCATTTTTTAAAGATAGATAGGTCTTTGAATTTATATATTTTTGAAAAAGATGTTTAGGCCCTTAAGTTTTTATTTATTAAATATTATTTTATTATTCTATTATTTTTATTAAATATTATTATTTCATATTATGTATTATTATTAAAGCTTTCTTTCCCCGTTCAGTCGGAGGTCTTAGAACAGACAATAAAACTATATCACCTCATATTACTCTAAACTACAGTTGGATATTTTCTCATAGTCTGCAGTAAAGGAGTACTGATGTGAAAGAGGAGAGGATCAGTTTGAGCAGAGAGAGAGAGAGAAGAGGGAGGGAGGGGGCTTTTATTGTGGTAGGACGCAGCAGACGGAGGGAGGAATCAGTGTTTGAACTTGTGTTTTCCTTCTTTGTCAGATCAGATTCACTTTCACACACCGAGAGAGGAAGACATGCTCTGCTTAAAAGGTGAGCGAGGAAGAGGATGCATGTTTAACATGAGTGTGTGTGTGTGTGTGTGTGTGTGTGTGTGTGTGTGTGTGTGTGTGTGTGTGTGTGTGTGTGTGTGTGTGTGTGTGTGTGAGCATCTGAAGACGACACCAGCTGTGTGTTTTATTCTGAGACATCCATGGACCCGATTACAGCTGCTGCAGCCCCTTTCTTTCTGTCTTTCTGTCTTTCTGCAGCCGTTGCTATGGTAACTGCTACTAATACTCCCAATACTACTGCTGGTACTACCACTACTACTTGCAGTACTGCTCATGCAGCTGCAGATGGAATAGTTCTCGTGGTACTTTGTGTTGAAGTTGAATCTTTGTGGCTGAAAAAAAAAAAGTTTTGGGGTCAGGATGCATTCTTGAGTTTGACACGTGTGTGTGTGTGTGTGTGTGTGTGTGTGTGTGTGTGTGTGTGTGTGTGTGTGTTTCGTAATGACTGCCGGCCTGTTGAGGCAGGCTGAAACATCCCATTCAGCTTCCAAAACACAGCTGTTATCTGCACAATGAGCAGTGATGAGTGATGGAGGTAACCGCTGCAGAAACACACAAACTCACACTTTAATATCACCTTTAATTCATTAATCACAGTTTTCTTTATGTCCCATATTTATTTATTGTTTTTCTAGCTGTTATTTGCTTTCAATTGCACAATTAAATCTGCTCTAATCAATGTTATATTAGTCAACATTTAGCTCTAAGCAGCCTTACAGAGAGCCCTATTAACCCGTCCCTTTAGGGCACGTCCAACTCCACTTTCACTCGTTAAGCGGCACATGATCTGGGTGCAAATTAATCCAAAAATGAATAATTAATTAATTAAAACGTAAATAAAAAATGTGGAAATGTAAAGAAAAATAAATAAACAAATAAATAAGTAAATAAAAGAAATATGAAAATAAATAAATAATAGAAGAACAAAGTAAATAGAAAAATTGGAAATATAAATACAAATAAATTAAATATATGAATGTGGAAACATAAAAACTGTTAAAATTAAATAAAGAAATAAAAACCTAAGTACCTAAAAAAGAATGTATGAATAAATTAAAGAACCTAAAAACCTTTTTAAAAAATAGATAAATAAAGATTTAAGCATTTAAAAATATATAAATAAATGAAAGCTACTAAAAACCTATAAAAATAAATAAATAAAAAACTTAAACACCTAAAACTCTTTTAAAAAATGTATAAATAGCGACCTTTAAAATTAAATAAGTAAATAAAAACATAAAGTTAAATTAATAAAAACATAAAAAATAAGGACATCAATATATTTTTTAAAAGTATTTTTAGTATTTTATTTATTTATTTTATAGGCTTTTAGGATCTTTAATTCATTAATATATATATATTCATTTTAAGATTTTTACGTTTAATTTGTATTTCTCTATTTTTAAAGGTTTTTAGGTTCTTTAATTTATTTCTAAATTCTTTGAAGGATTTTTAGGTATTTAAGTTTTTATTTCTTTATTTAATTTTAAAGGCTTTTATGTTTCCACATTTATGTATTTTATTTATTTGTATTTATTCTTCCACATTTTCTATTTACTTTTTTGTTCTATTATTGATTTATTTCAGCATTTTTTATTTACTTATTTATTTGTGTATTTATTTCTCTTTATATTTCCACATTTTTGATTCTATTATTTATTCATCTTCATATTTCCACGTTTGTTGGCAGCAGATTGAGGATCAATAATCTGATTGATTGTGTGATTTAAATATAGATTCACCCAGTTGGCCTCAGTGAGTCAGTAGGTAACATGTGTTGACCTGGAGGATAATCCCTGTTAGCAGATTAGAGACGCAGAGGACAGGAAACACTGCAACACGCCGTCAACACTTCAGAGGAACTGTTGATGTTTCTGCATCGTTCTCGTTTTGGGAGGAATATGGTAACAAGGATTTTATTGTGAAGGGACGAGGAGAAGAGCGTTTTTATTGGCTGACTGAAAAACCTTTTTGGATCTACTGAAGTTTTGAAGCTGTCTGTGGAGACGTTGACGCCGAATCTGAAGACTCTGTGATTGTGAAATACTTTCAGCTTTTATTGTGAAGATCAGAGCAATATTTATGCTTTTATTGTGAAGGCTAACACAATGTTGGGGGGTTGTGTTTTCAACCATTTGAGGCTTTTTGTGACGCGTTTTGTGGTTTTACTCTGAAGGACTCCTGAGCAGAAGACTCTTTTTGTGAATCGTTCAGTGCTTTTATTGTGAAAAAGTGACATTTATTTTGAAAGGATTGAATACATGAGAGTTTTACTGTGAAGGATTTGCTAGTTATGGGACATTTTTTTTAAGTATTTTGACAATTATTGTGAAATTATGATGAAGGAATTCTGCAGGGCTTTTATTGTGAAAAGATCGTCATCATGTGACCTGTCCTGAGGGGCGGGGCCGGACGTCAATCAGCCAATCAGCTGTTGAGGACAGGATGATTTCGTATGTGGAGTGTCTCGGTGGCGAGGGGGCGGGGCCCGGCGCGGGGTCACGCTGCTGGAACGGCGTTCCCGCCGAAGACCGAGACGAGCTGCTTCCGCGCAAGATGGCCGCCCTGCAGCCAAAGACGGAGGGCAGCCTGCGCCGCCGGCTTCTCAGCGCCAAAATCCACCAGCACCACGACGCCATCCTGGGGCTGAACGCGGGCAGGCCGGGGACGCCATCGGGTGACAAAAAGCCGTTCCCGCCTCACCCTCAGTATCCGGGCAACAGCCCGTGGTACCGCCAGCACCTCCCGCCACACGTCCACCCGTCTCTAGCCCCGGAGGCTCATGGGAAACTTTTCCTCGCCCCCGAGGCTTACAGGAAACCCAACCAACAACCGGCGCCCCCTCAGCCGCCGCGCTCCGCCTACCCGGTCCTCGCCCAGCGGAGCCGAACCGGTTCCTGCCCCCCGACCCCGGAGCCCCGCCCCGGTTACGCCCTGCCAATCCCCTCGCCACTCACCGCCACGCCACACCTCAGGGAGCCGGAGGTGCCGCCACAGTACCGCTACCGGCCCGGTAAGAGGCACCGAACCGGGTTCTTCTGCTTCAGAACCCACCGAGGGAGGAGCTCCGGGACGGACGCCACGCAAACCACGCCCCTTCTACTCAGAGGTACTGCTAGGAATTCTGGGTAGTAGGACTAGAACTTCTCTGTCCTTAGTCCTGATTGGTCCCCTTCAGCACAGTTTGGCTCTTTTTAGTCCCGCAGATCCCAGCTGGTCTGGTTTGGCTCTATTTGGTCCTGAATGGTCCCAGCTGGTCTGGTTTGGCTCTATTTGGCCCTGAATGGTCCCAGCTGGTCTGGTTTGGCTCTCTATGGTCCTGAATGGTCCCAGCTGGTCTGGTTTGGCTCTCTTTGGTCCTGAATGGTCCCAGCTGGTCTGGTTTGGCTCTATTTGGTCCTGAATGGTCCCAGCTGGTCTGGTTTGGCTCTATTTGGTCCTGAATGGTCCCAGCTGGTCTGGTTTGGCCCAGTTTGTGTGTTTGTGTGTGTGAGAAGGGATTAGCTGCAGCTCCATATGCTAGGCTAATAGCAGATGAACAGGCTTTAACATGAAACAGCTGCTGCCTGTTAGCTTCACCTGTTAGCTTCACCTGTAAGCTCAGCTGTTAGCTTCAGCTGTTAGCTCATCTGTTAGCTTCACCTGTTAGCTCACCTGTTAGCTTCACCTGTTAGCTTCAGCTGTTAGCTCACCTGTTAGCTTCACCTGTTAGCTTCAGCTGTTAGCTCACCTGTTAGCTTCAGCTGTTAGCTTCAGCTGTTAGCTCACCTGTTAGCTTCAGCTGTTAGCTCACCTGTTAGCTTCACCTGTAAGCTCAGCTGTTAGCTTCAGCTGTTAGCTCACCTGTTAGCTTCAGCTGTTAGCTTCACCTGTAAGCTCAGCTGTTAGCTTCAGCTGTTAGCTCACCTGTTAGCTTCAGCTGTTAGCGTCACCTGTAAGCTCAGCTGTTAGCTTCAGCTGTTAGCTCACCTGTTAGCTTCACCTGTTAGCTTCCCCTGTTAGCTTCGCCTATTAGCTTCCCCTGCTGGTGATGCTACCTGAACACAGACGAAGCCCCGCCCCTCCCGTCCTCTGATTGGACAGCAGAGTAAACGGAGCTTAGCGTGGCCTACTTCCTGTCTAATTAATGAAACTAATTAAAGCAGCAGATTAGCTGCTCCACTGGCCCACATCGTTGGCCCACATCATTGGCCCACTTACCAGCCTGGAAACGGCCCAGTTAGTGATGAAGGTGGTGAAGGTGATGATGAAGATATTAATACAGATATACTATATATAGTTCTCTAACGATGACCTCATACGGTGCAGCGATCTGATTGGCTGTCAAGTGTGTGTATGTTTAACTGCAGGTAACCATAGCAACAATACAGATAACGGACTCAAGGACTCCAGGAACCTCCTGGGGACTTCCTCCAGGACCATTTGAGCTTCTGTATGGATCTCTGGACCCATGGCACCCCTTCAAGGACCCTGTTGAGTTCAGCAAGGACCATTTGGGTCTCAAGGACCTCTAGTACCTTCTCAAGGACCTGTGGAAACACCTCAAAGACTCAAGGATGCTCTTTAAACACCTGGGGACCTCCTCAATCACCTCTCGTACCTTATCAAGGACCTCTAGTACCTTCTCAAGGACCTGTGGAAACACCTCAAAGACTCAAGGATGCTCTTTAAACACCTGGGGACCTCCTCAATCACCTCTCGTACCTTATCAAGGACCTCTAGTACCTTCTCAAGGACCTGTGGAAACACCTCAAAGACTTAAGGATGCTCTTTAAACACCTGGGGACCTCCTCAAGGACCTTTGGTACTTCTCAAGGATCCATGGAACTACTCCAGTGACTCCAGGACCCTCTCTAAGCACATCTACATCCCCTACAATGACCCTGGGAAATACTCAAAGACCATTTGAGCTTCCTCAAGGACCCCAGGTACTTCTCAAGGACCTAAGGAACCACCTCAAGGACTCCAGGACCCTCTTCATCTTCATCCTGTCTCTACAAACAGAGACGAAGGGCTGAAATGTCCTCACTTCAATAGCATGTCCTCTCAGCTCGGTCCTCACAGAGCTAGAAAGACGAGAACACAGAGAATAAAAGATGAGCCTCACATCTAAAGCACACACACACACACACACACTCTTCATATATGCTGGTCTTTTAATCATTGTGAGGACCACACTGAGAGGACATGCTATCAAAGTGAGGACTTTTTCAGCATCTCGTCATTGTGTGTCGATGCAGTGTTTTGGGGGGGTAACCTTCATCACCTGGAGACGCACGGGAAGGACGCACACGTGTGCTGGCTTCCTGCCAGCGTGGTGTGGCGAGAGAGGGAGAGGAGAGAGAGAGAGAGGGGGTGTGTGTGTGTGTGATGATGGAGAGAGAGTAGAGATTAGAGGGAGGAGAGTGGCGTTGGGAGGAGAGCGGCGTTGGGAGGAGAGTGGTGTTGGGAACAGAGCATCGTTTGCTGCGAGACGAACTACATCACCGCCGCCGCCGTCCGTCTGCTGCAGCCTCAGGATCCGTGTGTGTGTGTGTGTGTGTGTGTGTGTGTGTGTGTGTGTGTGTGGCGTCGTCATGGTTCTGATCGGAGCGGCGATCAAATCCGTCCTGAGATATCTCAACAAGACCCGAGGTGAGTGTGTGAGTGTGTGTGTGATGAACTGGTTTAAACCGGGTCGTCGTATTTGGGAGAGATGACCTCGTAGAAAACGCTGCGCTCTGATTGGCTGTCGGGTGTCCTCACCGCCACCTCTCTGAATCTGAGCCTCAAGGTGTGTTTAACCGCAGGTAACCATAGCAACAACACAGATAACGGACTCCAGGACTCCAGCGACTCCTCTTCAAGGTCCTTATAACCCCCCTCACTGACCTCAAGGACCCATTGAGTCTATTTAAAGACGACGGGTACTCTTCAAGGACCATTCCAGTCTTTTCAAGCACCTCTGGTATCTCATCAAGGACCCTTGGGACCTCCACAAGGACCATTTGAACCTCTGGTACATCTCAAGAAACCTCGGACCCCTCAAGGACCATTCAAGGCTCCTAAAGGACATGTTGGACCTCCTCAAGGACCATTCAAGGCTCATAAAGGACATCTAGGACCTCCTCAAGGACCATTCAAGGCTCCTAAAGGACATGTAGGACCTCCTCAAGGACCATTCAAGGCTCCTAAAGGACATGTAGGACCTCCTCAAGGACCATTCAAGGCTCATAAAGGACATGTAGGACCTCCTCAAGGACCATTCAAGGCTCATAAAGGACATGTAGGACCTCCTCAAGGACCATTCGAGTCTTCTCAAGCACCTCTGGTATCCTATCAATGACTCCTGGGAAACCCTCAAGGACCATTTGAACCTATGGCACATTTCAAGAAACCTTGGACCTCCTCAAGGACCATTCAAGGCTCATAAAGAACATGTAGGACCTCTTCAAGGACCATTCAAGTCTCCTAAAGGAAATGTAGGACCCCCTCAAGGACCATATGAGTCTTCTCAAGCACCTCTGGTTTCTTATCAAGGACCCTTGAAACCTCCACAAGGACCATTTGAACCTCTGGTACATCTCAAGAAACCTCAAGGACCATTCAAGGCTCCTAAAGGACATGTTGGACCTCCTCAAGGACCATTCAAGGCTCCTAAAGGACATGTAGGATCTCTTGTAGTCTCAGCCTTGGAACCTATTCAAAGATCTCTTTAAACAACCAATAAACATTCTCAAGGACCTATCGTACCCCGTCAAGGATCCATTGCACCATTTCAAGCACCCCGTTGAGCTCATTAAGGACCATTTGAGTTTTCTCAAGGATGCCTTCTAGTTTCAGCCTTGGATCCCAGGGATCTCTTTAAACAACCAATACACCTTCTCAAGGACCTGTTGTATCTTCCCAAGGACTAATCAAGGGCCTTGGAGACCTCCTCAAGGACCTTTTGAGCCTATTCCAGGATTTCTGGCACCTTTTAATGACTATTAAATAAAATAATAAAAAAACAAAAAAATAAAAAAATAAATAAGGAATATTAAATAAAATAAAAACATAAAATACATTAAAAAATAATTAAATATATATAATAAATAATACGTTAAAAATTGTATTAATAATAAAGAAATATAAATTAATAAAACAGATTCAACAAGGGACGAGAAAAATGATAAAATACATAAATAAAGATAATAATGATAATAAAATTAAATAAAAATACATGAATAAATAGATAACAAATATAAAATACAAATATAATACATTGAAAAAAGATAAAGAAATATAAATAAATTAGAAATTAATTATTAATTAAAAATTAGTAAATATATTCTATTAAATTAAATAAATTAAATAATAATAGAATAAAAGTAAAAATTAAATAACATTAAATAAAAATACAACATTTCACAATAATAATAATTGAGTTCACGCCTACGTACACACAAATTGTCTTTTAAGATAATTTAATGATCATTTAATGTAATTTAAATCCTAGCAGAGAGACATCATGAGATTTATTAATGTATTAGTGCGTTAATTAAAGAATAAATATTACTTCTCTAACCTGCAGCAAACTGAGACGTTAACTCCACATCTGTCCTCTGAACGCCACAGCTGCTCCTTCACAATAAAAGCCCTCTTGACCTTGAACTGTTCTCTCTCTCCGTCTGCAGCAGGCGACCGGGACAGCAAGTGGTCCGTTCACTACACTACCCAGAAGCCCCAGCAGGGTCTCGTCTTCGTCCCCGCTAAGAGACGGTCCGGCAGCGCTGATGATCTGAGAGGTCAGAGGTCGACAGAGCACTCAGGTGACGACTTAATCCTTCTGCATGACGACCAGCGACTCGTTCTGAGAGGTTCAAAGACTGTTTCTGTGAACGGAGTCTGGTGGCTGAGAAGACGGAGAGATAACGGCTTCAGACGGCCGACTCCGAAGCGCTGGAAATATTCACTTAAACTGAGTTCTTTAGGCGTCTAAAATCCGCTTCACCTCGCCGTCAGTCAGCGCTTTCTGACGGTATATCGCTCTCTTCAAAGCCACCAGACTCCATTCACTAAAACAGTCATTTCTCTAGTTCCCCCGTCAGCTCCGTTCTCTTTACCCTCCATGGTCAGCTCCATCGGGGCCGTTTCAATGCAGAGAACAGACACTACAGTCGTAGCGTCGGCCCGTTTGACCACGGAGACGAGAGCGACGGCTGGTTCCACCGCCACGTTACCGCGATACCATAACGTTACCTGCTAAGTTCCACTTCACGTTTTTCTGCTAAATTTTTTTTTCAGACTTTTGTTTGAGTATATTTTGGCCTTTTTTCTTTTTTTTTTTCTTTTTTTGCTGCCATTTTTCACCCTTTGTTCGGACATATTTTGGCATTTTTTAGGACATTTTTTGGGCCATATTTTGGTTATAGATTGGCATTTTTTCGGCCTTCTTTTAAAAAAAAAATTGCAGCTATATTTTGGCTTTTTTCAGACTTTTATTCAGACATATATCGACCTTTTTTCTGAAATTTGTTTGAACTTATTTCGGCCTTTTTTTGGCCTTTTTTTGGCCTTTTTTTGGCCTTTTGTTGGACATATTTCGGCCTTCTTTTAGGACATTTTTCTGGCCATATTTTGGACATACTTTTTTCTTTTTTTAAATTTTTTGCTGCCATTTTTCACCCTTTGTTCGGACTTATTTTCGGACATATTTAAGCCTTTTTTCGGACATTTTTTGGGCCATATTTCAGACATACGTTGGCATTTTGTCGGCCTTTTTTAAAAAAAGAATTTGCGGCCATATTTCTGCTTTTTTCTGACTCTTTTCCAGCCGTTGTTCCGACTTATATCGAACATTATTTCATCCTCTTTTAGACGTTAGCATGCAGCTTCAGCTCTGCTCTGTGTCGCTCTTCTTCTCCTGTCAATGTGTGAAACCCAAAGTGTTTCCCTCCTTTCCTGGATGTGTAGTGTTCACCACGCTGGATTTAACATGGAGGGTGCAGGTCGTATCCACGACGACCCTCCAACATTTTAGACTCTCTGAGCTTTGTTTTGGTTGACGGATACGGAACGGATATGACGTCACGTTACTCAGACTACCACAATAAAAGCGGTAACTTTCTTCTAGCTCCACGGAGACTCAGATGAAGCAGATAGATCTATTATGTATATCTGCTTCATATATATACATGTATATGTATTTGTGTGTTTTTAATGCAGGTAAACTGTTTTTATCAGATCAGTTTATTTGGATCACATTTAAAAGCTCTTATTTTGGTAACTCGTCTAATTGATAAATTCAACTATTGAACAGTGAAAGCACTGCAGCACACACACACACACACACACACACACACACACACACACACACACACGCTGCAGACTGCATCACACTCCGCTGCAGAGCTCCAGACAAAGGAGCCGGTTTCAGGTCTCAGCTGCAGCGATCGATCGATCGATGGATGAATGCATTAACACCTGATCGATTTGATTGATTAGATGACTCGGCATCATGAGCTCACATCTGTTCAGCTCATCTATTGTTTTACTGCTCGTTAACTAACACATACCATAATAATCAGCTTAACTGGGATGGCCGAAAATAATGAGAACTGGATTATTGATTGATTGATTGATTGATTGATTGATAAGCTCTTGTATTGATTGTCGTCTATATGAACATCTTTAATGTCTCATCATGCGTCTGTTCTCTAACACGTGTGTGTGTGTGTGTGTGTGTGTGTGTGTGTGTGTGTGTGTGTGTGTGTGTGTGTGTGTGTGTGTGTGTGTGTGTGTGTGTGTGTGTGTGTGTAGCATGTAACGGGCTGACTCAGCATGGCTGCCGCCGCCCGCCGAGCCCCGCCCCCTGCCCGTCCTCCTCCGGCCTCCACCAATCGGAGGGCAGCGCAGCACGCAGAGGCTGGAGGGACAAAAGCCGGAGGATGGTGAGTGACACGCGATGATGTCATGATGTTGACTCATGAATATTAATGAGGGCCGAGCAGACTGCAGCAAAGACGCCGTCACAGGAAGTACTACAACAATGCAGTACTCAGGTCCTTTACTGCAGTAAAAGTACTAATACCACGCTCTGCAGAGTACTCCGTCTGACCAGCAGAGGGCAGCAGAACATCTTACTGTTATTCTACTGTTATTCTTTATGTTTTATCTCTTTTCTCTCCTGTTCCCCGCCCCTTTTCATCCTCCCTCCGTCCTCTCAGACGTCCACGCTCCTCGACTTTCTCTCTCAGTCCTGCTTCTCAGTTTGTTTCAGGGTTTCAGATCGGAGGAGGAGGAAGGTAAAGACGGGTAGAACTAGACCACGGTAGACTAGACTAGAATATATGGAGGACAGAACGTGCCAAAATCCTAAATAAATAAATAGAAATATGACTCGATGAATAAATAAATATGCCATTAAATGTACCAAAAATAATATTAAAATGAATTGATAAAATGTTGCATGAAGTTTTTATTTATTTATTTATCTTTGTATTAATTCCCCTATTTATATACTCTTCTATTTAATTTTCCCTTTTATTTATTTATTTATTTATTTTTATTCACTTTTATGCTTATTTAAGTATTTTAGCATTTATTTTTGATAATTAATATGCTATTAAATGTACCCCAAATAATATTAAAATTAATTGATAAAATGTGACAAAAATGTATATTTCTGTTGTAAATTGCTTATTCATTTATTTACCTTTTATATTAATTCCTTTATTTATTTACTTTTCTTTTTAATTTTTCCATTTATTTATTTATTAATGTATTTAATTTTATTAACTGTTTTATTTATTTAAAAAAAATTAATTCATTATTACATTTTATTTATTTATTCCTGTATGATTTTCCCTTTGTATTTCCCCAAACTTATTTATTTCTGTATTCTTTTCTTTACTTTCTTTTTCTTTATGCATTTCTGCTTCATTATGCAAATGAGGCGGCCGTTATTCAGCATAGATCGACTATATGCTAGCTAGTTATTATATAGCATGCAGCGTATTGTCAGTTAATTAATGCATACATTTATTTTTAATATTATTGTTGGTGCATTTAACGGCATATTTATTTATTTATATATTTATTAATTTATTAATTTATTTATTTATTTATTAATTTATTTATTTATTTATTTATTTATTTATTTATTTATTTATTTATTTATTTATTTATTTATTTTGGCAGCTTCTATCCTCCATAAGAGTGAACTAGACTAAACTAGAGTCCTATCCTGGTCCCATCCTTTCCTTTCATCCTCTTCATCGAGACTACCGGGATGGACTCTAAACTAACTAAACAAATGTGTGTACTCAGTCCTCAGCGTTCTCAGACGAAGACGAGAGGTTCATCTTGAACAACACGCGACCTCTGACCCCGTTGGTCCTCAACCCCGTCCAGGGTACTTCCTGTTGGGACGTCTTCGCCCCCGCCTACGAGCCAGCGGTGGACGTGGAGATTGAGCCAACCGCCCGGCTTCCGACGCCGGAGGAAAGGATGAGGCGGCAGGCGGAGGCGGTCGCCGCTGATATCGTCCCGATCAACATCACAGGTAGGGGGGGGCGGGACTCCGGTCTCGGACATGAGACTCGACGCAGACTTGGCGTTTGACTCGGGACGTTCTACGAATCCATTAACCGTGTTATCGCTGTTGTGTTTTCGTACATCAGGAGAGAGTTTCGATCGTCAGGCCAGTTTTCGAAAAGTGGTTTCCAACACCGACTCGTTATCCCGGCGACCCCGCAACCTGAGCCGCCGCCGCAAGACGGTCGCCGGGATACCTGACGATGTCGACCGGGATCTGGGTATGAGCTCCTCTCATTCGACGCCTCTCCTTTATTACGAAGCATTTCTCTTCCTTTATCTCTACCTTCATGTCTCTCCAGACTCGCCTTTGGTGTCTTTGGTTCTCCCGGGTCAGTTCTCCACCGTGGGTCGACCGGCGTCCTCCGCCCACCGCCAGAAGAACACGAGGGAGGAGGAGGAGAAGGTGGAGGAGAGGGGGAACGTCAGAGAGGAGGGGAAGTCGAGGAAGATCCGAGCTCCGAGAGGAAGGGGGCTGTCCAGCCTCATGGCCTCTCTTACGTCTTCCCCGGCTGTCGTTGACTCCTCTCGCGACCGCCGCTCATCCTCCTCCGAGGTCCGCGGCCTTCCCCGTCTGGCGACCAACTCCTCCCTGAACTCCGAGGCCAGCTGCAACAGCGCCTCCTACAGGACACTCAGTGCCTCCTCGTCTTGTTGCCAGGTCAGTACAGGAGAAGTTACGAGTAATTCCTTTACGAAAAACGATTTACGACTTCCTGTTTTCTTCTCTTACGACAGGATCTTCAGGGCGACCTCCGGCCTCTGCTGCCCTTCGACCCCACAGCCAGAGTCATCCCCCAGTCTCCTTCCTCCTCCTCCTCCGTCACCTCCTCCCTCCCCAGTTCCCCCGGCCGTGCCCTGCCATCGGAGTGGTCTTACCCCGGCGACAAACCCCTGAACGAGGCCGCCCAACATCGCGGTTCACCTTCCTCCTCCCACTACCTCTCCTCTTCCTCCATCGCAGACTCTCAGTTTAGCTTCCCGGCTCTGGACGACCAGACGCCGACCCAGCAGGACGCCTACGACGGCGGCTCCTACACCGGGGAGACGTGGAACTACCGGCCCCTCTCTCCTAGCTCCAGCGTTCACAGCAGCCAAACCGGGGGCGACTGGAACGGCATCACCCAGGAGATGAGATGTGTCTCTGGGGAAGGTTGGAACTGTGATCCGCTGCTCTCCTCCGGCCGCTCTACTCCAGAGAGAATGACCTCCTCTCCCTCGCTGAACCGGGAGAAAAGGAAGTACAGCACTTCCTCCTCCTGCTCTCACGCCAGCACCCGCAGCATCTCCCTCCGCAAGTCCAAGCGCCCGCCGGCACCGCCGTTGCGCTCCGACTCTTTGAGGCGCCGTCCGGGTCGTGGCAAACCCTCCCGCTCTTCCCCGAGTCCGCGCCCTCGCCTGGAGAACGCCACCCAGCGGATGGCCTCGTCGTCTCCCCAGACCTTCCACGACCCCTGGGTGCCTCGGAACAACACCAAAAGACGCCAGAGTGGGTTCAACTGCGGGACGGTCACGACCTTTGAACCTTTAAGCCCGGATGCGACCTCTGCTGACTATCCTCCTTCCGAGCCGCCAAGCCCCTCAGAAGTCTTCGCTCCTGGTTCTCCCGGCTCGGAGGAGGAAGAGGGGCTGAGATTGACTCTCGACTCCCAACCAGCCGCCTCCTCCGTGGCGGGGCTTCAGCGCCTCGCCTCGCCCTCCAGCGGCTACTCCAGCCAGTCCAACACCCCGACTCCCGGCACTCCCGTGTCTTCACCCCTCTCCCCTTCCTCGCCTCTCGCAGCAAGCCCTGGAGCCTTCTCCCTCCCCCTCCCGACCTCTCCCTTCTCCTCGTCACACTCGTCTTCCTCCCCCCTGCCTCCTCCTGCTGCCGTCGCCTCCGTCACCAGGACGACGTCTCGGGGCGACGGGAGGCCAAAGCCACCAGTGCCGGAGAGGAAGTCGTCACTCTTCTCTTCCCTCTCCTCCTCATTTTCCTCCACCTCCTCCCTCTCCTCTTGCACCTCCTCAGACTCCTCTGCCAAGCATCTCCCTCCTCCTCCTCCTCTACCTTCCTCTCCTTTGCCTCCCGTCTTCTACTCCCCCATTCGCAAGTGTCCTCCTCTAGCTCCTCCTCTTCCTGCTCCCTCCCTCACCCATCTCTCTGCTGCTCCTCCTCCTCCACCTTCATCTCTCCCTCCTCCTCCTCCACCTCCTCCACCTCTCCCACCGTCATCCCTCCCCACTCCTCCTCCTCTTCCTCCTTCTCGGCCTCCTCCTCCCCCCTACTCCTACGCCGTCAGGCAGACCTCATCATCAACCAATTTCCCTCCTCCCCCTTCATCTCCTCCTCCTCCTCCTCCTCCTTCTCCTCCGCCTTCCTCTTCAGAACTCTCCGAATTGCCAATTGCTGACCTTCCTCCTCCTCCACCGCCTCCTCCTCTTCCTCCTCTTCCTACATCTCCTTGCGCCTCCCTCCGCCTTGGCAAGTCTCCGACCCGCCGCGCCCTCTGCCCCCTGGTCACCGCTCGAGCTTTGCAGGGCGTCAAGCTTCGCTCCATCAAGAACCAGGAAGGTCCTAGTGCTGATCTTGATCACCAGGCTGATGAGAAGCTTGCTGGAACTCTTGGTAGCAATGAAGTTAACACATTAGGTCATGCAAGCCTTCATAGCCCGACCGAACCTGGACGCAAATCAGATCATGATTACTACAACCTAACAGCGAGGACACCCAACGATGAGTCATCTAATGCTAACCTTCTCAAAGCAGACGCCAAACTAATCGAGCCTGCAACGACACAAGGAAACACAGATTTCTCATACTGGACTCTGTCTGGAACGAAAGATGAATTACAGACAAACGATAAGAACAGTTCGACATCATCATCATACAGCGACGTAGAGCCAGCGAGCCCGAGGAAACCCCGCTCCCCAGAGAAGCCGGCGCTGCCGAAGAAGCCCGATCTCTGCATTCTGGGTCTCATGGCGTCGCCCGAGGCCCGACGAGGAGCAGGCGGGCGCAAGACCGAAAGTACGACTTCACCCGCGCGCTCGATGAATGCAACACCTGCCGACATCACCGCACTCTCACCTGCTGGCTCCCCTCGGAGGCAGAAGCCTCCGATTTTGCACAAGAAGCCAGATCTCTCACCCAAAACAACCAAACCACTCTCTGCGCCCAAAGGCACTCTGGAGGAGGTCACTGGTATTTCAAGGACCTTGGAGAATGGTGGTACCTCAGGAACTTGGGGAACCATGGAGAACCAGGGTGCCTTTGGGTGCACCCTAGGGATGATGAGCATCTATGGGAACTGTCCCACAGAGACCCGGAGTATCAAAGGGTCTCCAAACGCTACCGACGAGACAATGAGTACTTTGGAGAACTGGGGAACCTCGGAGACCTGTAGCACCCGAGGGACCGTGGGCACCCTGGATGTGATCCCTGGTATTTCAAGGACCTTGGAGAATGGTGGTACCTCAGGAACTTGGGGCACCTCAGAGACCAGCAGCATCCTAGGGACGATGGGCATCTATGGGAACTGTGGCCCCTCAGGGATCATGGGTACCGCAGAGACCCAAAGTATCAAAGGGGCTCCAAACGCTATCGACGAGACCATGAGTACTTTGGAGAACCGGGGATCCTTGGAGAACTGTAGCATGCGAGGAACCATGGGCATCCTGGAGGAGATCCCTGGTATTTCAAGGACCTTGGAGAATGGTGGTACCTCAGGAACTTGGGGCACCTCGGAGACCAGCAGCACCCTAGGGACGTTGGGCACCCTGGAGGAGATCCCTGGTATTTCAAGGACCATGGGTGCCTCGGAGATCATAGATACCACAAGGGCTAGAAACGCTTTAGACAGCACCATGGGTCCCTTGGAGAACGGTGGTACCTCAGGAACTTGGGGAACCTCGGAGACCAGCAGCATCCTAGGGACGATGGGCATCTATGGGAACTGTGACAAGACCATGAGTGCTTTGGAGAACTGGGGATCCTCGGAGACCAGCAGCACCTTGGGGGTACACGGAGCTTCGTCCGCCCATCCAGACCCCCGAATCATCAAAACGAGACTTCACGATGAGAAAATGTTTCATAAGAGCATGATGAGGTCGTCGCTGGCTGAAGATGAAGAGGAAGACGAGAAGGAGAGGGTGAAAGAGAGAGGGATGAAGACGCTGATGATGACGTCGTCCTCCGCGAGGAAGAAAGACAAAACAAGGAAGAGGAGGAAGAGGAGGCCGGGCAGGCAACTTCTGATGATGTCATCAACAACGAATCCCTCCCCCTCTTCTTCGTCGTCGTCGTCATCGTCATCATCTTCCTCATCTGGAGATGAACAGAACGTGACGAAAGAGAGAGCGGTGCCGGCCAGTCGGACGGCGAGGACGGTGTGCGATCAAGACACCAGTGACTCTGAAAGCTCCTGCGCTCTGATTGGTCGGAGCAGGTGCTCCCTCAGCAGCGCGCTGTCCACTGACAGCCTGCGGAGGGAGCTGTCGCTTCCAGACCTCCTGATACACGAGGAAGAAGAAGAAGAAGAAGAAGAAGAGAGGAGGAGGAGGGAGGTGGTGAAGGAGGCCGGAGGACCTCCAGATGGTGAGTTGGTTTAGTCGTGTTTGGGCACATTCTGCGTCATCTCTAATAAATAAATAAAATAATAAATAAATATGGAAACATAAAGAGAGATAAATAATAGAATAAATAAGTAAATACAAAATGTGGAAATATGAAGAGAAATAAATAAAATAATAAATAAGTAAATGAAAATGTGGAAATATAAAGTAAAATAAATAAATACAATATAAAGAGAAATGAATAAAATAATAAATAAGTAAATGAAAATGTGGAAATATAAAGTAAAATAAATAAATACAGTATAAAGAGAAATTAATAAAATAATCAATAAGTAAATGAAAATGTGGAAATATAAAGTGAAATAAATAAAATAATAAATTAATGTGGACACAGAGTAAAATAACATGTTTATATATATATATACATAATATAAAGACAAATAACAGAATAAACAGAATATGAAATAATAATTTTTTTGTTTATTTTCACATTTATTTGTGCATTTATTTCTGTATATATATATATATTTATTTATTTATTACTGTCTTCTTTTTTAATTTATTTATTTATTTGTATTTTATTTTATTTACAATATATATATTCCTTCCTTCCCTGATTCTATTAATTCTTTTATTTATTTCTCTTGATATTTACACTATTTATTCTTTATTAAAGCTCTCCCACGACTCATATTTTTGGCCTACTTTGCAGCCCAAACGAGCCGTGAGGAGGCAAACGTGTGCAGCTGTTCTGAAGGTACAATATGCGGACTAGTTCAGTCAGAAAGCTGCTGAATCAGAGCTTTCTGCTCTGCTTTCGGCTGCAGGCTGCATGGACTATTATTCTAATTCATGCTTGACTAAATGTAAAAAGTAATGTATTCTGTCTTTGTTTGTCCAGCCGACGCGTTCGTCAGCGTTTCAGCAGATCAGATGTTTGTCTCCGGTCGACCTCGAACCACAGAGGATCTGTTCGCTGTCATCCACAGGTAGGAACACAACCAGCACGCCATTACATCACCAAACCCTCCGACCATGTTCTGATACGTCTGCTTGATTCCTCCGTCTGCCTCTGTGGAGCAGTGCAGTATGGGAAGGCACGGCGTGAACGCCTCCGGTAGGCAGGTAGAGATTGAATGTGTAGTTCTTGACCCCGGGAAGGTTTAACGAGACCAGTTGTCCCTTTTTCCCCAAATAGGAAGCTTATTTGTCCCCTAAATAGAAGCTTCCTTCCTTGTTCCCTAACTTGTAATCGTCGTCTTCCTTGCTCTGTAAGTATCCCGTCTTTCCTGGTTCTTACCTCTTTGGACCTTCCTTCGTTCTTGCGCCCTGATCCGTCCCCGCTTCTGCTCAGATCTTGACTCTTAATGTTAGATTTTTAGTTTCGTGGTCACCCCGTAGTTCTGTGAGGTGCGGCAGCGGGCCGGTCTCAAGTGCCTTGCTCAGGGGCAGATCGACTTGTTCGTGTCCCAGAACGGAATGTGACTGGTCTTTTTGTGTTTGCCTCAGGTCTAAGAGGAAGATGCTAGGAAGAAGGGATTCAGAAGACGATAGACATCATATCTCGTGTTCCTCTTCCTCCTCCTCCTCCTCCTGCTCCTCCTCCTCGTCTCCTCCGGTCACCCCCACCGACGTGCTGCCTCGCCCGACGCGACCTGCGGTCCTCAGAAGTCAAAGATCGGGGAGAAGCGAGAGCTTTAAGGCCCTCTTGCTGAGGAAGGGTAGTCGGTCTGATTCGTCTTCTCGAGTCTCAGCTGTCGAGCGGCTTTGCATACTTGCTGCTCCTTCCGACCTCCAGAGTGTGCCGCCACCGCCGCGGCCGCCGACGCCACACCAACCTCAAGACAAACCCACCGGCTTGTCCCATACCCCGGATATATGTGATATTAACGCCCACCTGACTCTGGACGTACCGGTGTCTCCAACGTCGTGCGGTCAGAACTTCTCCATAATTGGATTCGGATGGGGACAAGGGGATCTGACGCAGAACCTCCTCACCTCCTCTTCCTCCTCCTCTCACTTCTTCTTCCTCTCCTCCTCCTCCTCCTCTTCCATGCGGCCTCGCTCCCTCACTCCTCCCTGCTCCTCCAGCCGGCGCTTTGCCGCTCGCTGCCGCCTCTACGCTGCCCCCATGACCGCCATCTTTGAAGGGGAAAGCGAGGAGGAGGAAGAAGAGGAAGACGACGAGGTTTTTATGGAGTCTCCGCGAACCGAAGGAGAATCGAGCCAGAGATTGGTGGAGATCTCATGACGGACAGACCGCGTTTACAGATGCAGCTGCAACTTGGATTTCGGCAGGAAGTCGATGTGATGCGTTGCGCTTTCCTCGGATCCAGTTGTTAGAGATCACAGAAAATCTTACCTGAATGTGACGATGTCTGGTTCTACTGAACCTTATCAGGTTCAAGTACGTGTAGCACTGCCTCAGCAAACTGGACTGGATTGGACTGGAAGCGTTTAATTGAATGTACTCAAGCACACTTGGCTCTGATAAAGGACATGTAGTGTCAGAAAACTACAGAAACCCGGAAGGGACATTTATTCTTTCGTGATTGTTGAATCACAATCTCAAGAAAACAAACAAAAAACCTTCTTGTGAACTTTACCGCGACACCTGCAGTTAATGTACTTAACTTTAAACTATTATCTTAAACTTAGGCATCTGATATTTAGTTCGTTATGTAAAGTATGTTTTACTTTCGTCTCCTCTCTGGCTTTCGAGAGGCGAACACATTTCTGTCCGACCAAAGAGGACGTGGACTTATTTGAGATCTTGACGTAAAAATCTTGTTTTCTTGAGATCGCAGAGTAAATGTTACAATAATAATAGTATAATAATACAACGTATCCTCAAACAACAGTTTTTATAATATCTTACTAAAAGTTACTCCTCATTTTTCGTGCGTTTTTCCTACGAATGTCAAGTAACACGTGTCAATTTCCGCTAGTTACATGCATACAGTCTTTTCAAAATAAACTTCACAGGAAACAACTTAGTTAGGTTTAGGAAAAGATCGTGGTTTGGGTTAAAATAACAACGGAAGTGGCGTAACTTAAGTACGGAAGTTACGTGCCTCGCACGGGGCACCAATATAGATCTCCTGGGTGAAAGTCCCGTGAAAGTTTGTTGTTCTTTATACTTCCTGGTTCACGATTACGTGGATTACATACAAATTGATTCT
>CAKAOI010045013.1:10818-34185 GCA_916701655.1 Sebastiscus albofasciatus | reverse complement strand
AAATGTTTCTTGGGTGCTACCCACATAATCAGCTGTGCTGCTCATCCCACATATGCATGATCCTTACAAGTTGGATATCATTGTGAAGGTAAATAAACAGGCTTTCCAACGATGTAAAATACAATGCCAATTAGCATTGTAACAACAGAGAAATGATCGACCAAACACAGATTTCCAAACTTTTTTTTCCGAGTTTATAAATATATTTTACAATTATTGTCTACCACAGATATTATTTTACTTTATTTTTTTCTGTATTTTAACTTTACACTAGGCTATTTTATGTATTTTTCTTTTTTACTTGCATGATTTTCTTTTTATACATATTAAATGAGCACTGCTGGAGGGAGCCTGACATTTTCATTTTAAGAGTTGTGCATATGATAATAAATCATTTGAAAAAGAGGAGTATATATATTTTCCCTCAGAAATGTACTGGAGTAGAAGCATAAAGTCGAAGAACTCATGTAATGTATCTCAAAAGTGTGTTAAAAAGTGAGTACATTACTTGAGTAAATGTATTAAGTGACACTCCACTTAAGTACTCTTAAGTAGCCTATATATAAATATATTTGACAATTATTGTCTACCACAGTATTATTGTTTTCTGCATTTTAACTTTACACTAGGCTATCTTATGTATTTTTTGCTTGCATGATTTTCTTTTTATACATATTTAATGAGCACTGGTTGGAGGGAGCCTGAGATTTTTTATTTTAAGAGTTGTGCATATGACAATTAATAATTTGAAAAGGAGGGGTACATATTTGCACATAAAGTTATGAAATAACTATATTTTATATTTAAGATAAGATAAGATATTCCTTTATTAGTCCCGCAGTGGGGAAATTTGCAAGTACCAAAAGTAAAAGTACTCATTATGCAGAATGATGACCCATTTCAGAATAATATATATTATATTATTGGATTGTAATTATTGATGCATTAATATGTACATCAGTTTAAAAGTGGAGCTCATTTTAATGCATTTCTAAACTGCTGAGTAGCTTGTGAATTTCTCCCTATTTTATGTATATATTTTTTTTTTCTTGCATGATTTTCTTTTTATACATATTTAATGAGCACTAGTTGGAGGGAGACTGAGATTTTCATTTTAAGAGTTGTGCATATATGACAAATAACTTGAAAAGGAGGGGTATATATTTACACATATAGTTATGATATAACTATATTTCAAATTTAAAGTACCAAAAGTGGGTAGCTTTTGAATTTCTCCCTTGGGATCAATAAAGTCTTAAACCTATAATAATTCTATAATGCTATTTTATGTATTTTTTACTTGCATGATTTTCTTTTTATACATATTTAATGAGCACTGTTTGGAGGGAGCCTGATATTTTCATTTTAAGAGTTGTGCATATGTAAATAATTATTATTATTGTAAATAATTAGAAAAGGAGGAGTATACATATTTGCATAGACATATTTGGCACCTCCTCTCGCCTGTCAGTCATCACTGAGGGCTCAATCCCTCCCCGTCGCTTGTAGCTATGGAAACTCGTGGATGGCAACATCCAGCAGCAGTCTCTCTGCTCTCTGCTCCGCATCATCCTCTCATACCTCTCAGAGAGGTGCTGCTGAGTGTGTTGCTGCTGTAACCGAGAAACCAGACGCTGCAAGATGGCGATTCAGCGGCTCGTAGCGTGTTTTGTTCTGTACACCAGCTTAGGTAAGTTATTCTTCCTTTTTTACCAACACAATGCCATTATTACGAAACGTCGCTGCGCTTTAACGAGGTGCGGCTTAAATCACAGCTGTATAACGGAGCTGTCAATGCTAACATCACACCACAGACAGACGGTAGCTTGACACAAAACAGATTGTGAATTTGTCGAGAGTGTGTTTCTTTATTCGGGTGGTTTTATTGTGTTTCCTTTAACGTTATAACCTTATATGTTGCTGTTGTGCGAGTCCAACCTGAACAATGACGTAGTTAGTTGTGAGAGCATCCTTCACGTTGCTAACAAGCATATGTTAGCATATGTTGTTTCTTTGTTGTACAAGCATTTAACCAACCCTCCGTATTATGTCGTGTGTTTATTTGTCACTGGAGAGTAATTCTGAGGACATTTCCAGCATAAAAAACAAAGCAAAACGTTACTTTGGGTGAAAATCAACCACTTGGTATAACATAAGGAGGACCTGTCGTGTCAACCCTGAGATAGATAGAGGGCACCAGAAATTACATCTCAAATAACATGCATCTATTTATCAAGATTAAAGATTCAAGATTCACTTTATTGAGTATTTGCATGCACAGAAGAAAACAAAATATTGTTTCTCCCAGCTCCTGTCAGTGCATTAAAAAAGGATATAATAAATAAGTATTAAAATTAATATACCTATAGATTTTATTTTATTTTATTCTATTGTTTTAAATTTAATTTCTTTTACTTGTGTATATTCTTTTTACTTATATATCTATTTTTTTGGTATATAATATGTTTTTCCTGTATCTATACTGGCTTATTTTATATTAATATTAGGTTTATTAAGTTTCTTTGTACCGAGAATGTTATTATTGGGGACGTTTTTGTGAATGTTTGTTCTGTTGTTTTAAAATGAACAAAAAACAATAAATATAATATTGAAAAAAAAATATTAACATACCTAAAAATAACATTAAAAGAATAAAATAAGTAAACGTTTCAGACACAATTTCATACAATTTGCAGTCATACACCCAATTTGCATTTGTGTTTAGCAGCAGAGAAAAGTGCATTTATGTCCATAGTAAAGTGCTGTTTGCATTACTGTTCCAAAAATTGTCTTTCACAGGTGACTAGCTTTAAAAACTGTTTCCGTTGGGCTAAAAACCTGTCGATACCACTTTCCCACCATCCCTAGACATATTAAATTTAAAGATCTGAGGGTGGACCTGCACAATTAAGTGTTATGGTAATCTCTACCCTTGCTATCAGCCATTTTTGCACAATTGGCCTTTTCGCATTTATGTTTATAGCCAAAAATCACATACAATGTAAGTAAGTAAGTAAAGCTTTATTCATATAATTTATATTTGATCCAAGATTCAAGATTCACTTTATTGTCATTTCACTGAGTATTTGCATACACAGAAGAAAACGAAATATTGTTTCTCCCAGCTCCTCGTCAGTGCATTAAAAAGGATAGAATAAATAAGTATTAAAATTAACATACCTAAAAAATAACAATAAAAGAGTAAAATAAGTAAACGTTTCAGACACAGTGTCATACAATTTGCAGTCCATACACCCAATTTGCAGTCGTGTTTAGCAGCAGAGAAAAGTGCATTTATGTCCATAGTAAAGTGCTGTTTGCATTACTGTTCCAAAAATTGTCTTTGACATGTGACTAGCTTTAAAAACGGTTTCTGTGTTGATGCTGGGGGGTTGGATGTGAGTGTGAGTGTGTGTGTGTGTGTGTGTGTGTGTGTGTGTGTGAGGGGGGAGGCGACACAGTCCATTTACAAGCCTAACCGCTTGTGGGAAGAAGCTGTTCAGCATCCTGCTGGACCTGCAGCAGATGCTCCTGTACCTCTTCCCAGACGGCAGGAGGGCGAACAGGCCGTGAGAAGGTGGTGTTGAGGGTCCTTGATGATGGAGGAAGCCCTGCCAATGCAGCGCTGCTGGTAGAGCTCCATCAGGGAATGAAGATATTCATGTATTATGCATGCAGCATAATCACAGATCCATGCATGTATGAGTTCATACTATCCATTGTTCAAACGCCATCTCTGTTGAATCCATGAGCGTGTGTGTATTGACCTTATTAGTGATCACGTGCTGCTGATTGATGAAGGGTTTTATTATTAGTGTGCTGACAATGAAGAGTCAGACATGGTATGTCGGAGATGACATGCCTCATCATTATGACATCATCCCTGCCCAACAACAACAACAGCTGGAGCTTTGGGGCTGATCAATGTGGCTGCATGATGCTGGGTGATATGTTGTATCCACCTCCTGGTGTGAGGTCACCCTGCTGCTGCTGCTGGGTGAAAATTGGCAGCGGGGAGGGTTATTTCCAAATGGTAGATTGCATCAGTAAGCGTTGAACTTTTGACCTGCAGCTCCCCTGCAAGTGTGAATCAAAATGACTAAGCGACTGACAAGGCAAAGCTTCATTTATTTGGTTCTTGACAGTGTGTTTTAGGTTGTGAATCTCGGTGTGTAAATGGAGCTCACTACCATAGTAGCAGCAGAAATTATTCCAATTTAGATTAATGTTAATAGTCTGAGATTCTGCCCTCCAGTTTTAGCCTGCCTTTAGGTTTAGATAATGAATATTAATCAGTTTAAATGTTTAATCTGTGCTTCATATAACTTGCACGCATTGGTGCATAAATTTAAACTATTTTATAAAACAAAATTAATGTTTTTTGCGTGAAGATTATCTTAATCCCTTAACAGCCAGTTTCCTAAAAATTGGTTCTGTACTTTAAGGTTGAAAAAATCATGTTATTCCACACTATAGGGCTGTCCTCGACCAAAGAAATTCTTAGTTGACTAGCACTCGTGCGACTTTGTCGACAAATCCATTAGATAATTTAATCGACAGATCTGTAAAACTGAGTTTCTCCACAATGAATCACACAAAAGCAGAACTTTAAAACTTACCAGAGATGTGCTCACACCCATGGAAATCAGCCATTCAGCATGAAAAAACATAAAAAAATGACTAAACAACTAAAGAAATCTTAGTAGACTAGGACCAAAACAACTAAGAGGGGGCAGCCTTATTGCACACGGAAAGTAGGCTATCACATACGTATATACTTCATCGGCTTGTTCCTGCTCTTAATTGAAGTTATACTATGTTTACACCAGGGTTGATTATTTTCTTGATTGACAGATTAATCATTCTGTCTATAAAATTTCCAAAAATAGGGAAAAATACCTGTTTTAGTTTCCCACACAGCAAGGAATGTATTCTGATAGCCTGTTTTATTCGACCAACAAGCCAAAGATATTCAGTTTACAGTCATATAAGATAAGCATAAATCTGTAAATTTGAGAAGCTGGAATCAGAGAATCGTTGGTGTTTTTGTTTTAAAAATTAAAAAATATTCAAACTCTAGACTCCTCGTTCTGGATGGCATATTTCCCTGAAAGTCCGCCTGACATATTTGGTATGTTGGAAACTTTTTATATCTCAGACAGTGTTTATCCGCTCTGGAATCCTGTGCTGGAGGGACTTTTTCTTGTGTCATTCGTGTCGCCTACGCGTCTTTAGAAAACAAAACACAGTTCTCGTGTCCCTTCCTTACATTTCCCTCAAGTACATATGACAACATGACACATCTCATACTGATCCACTGGAGTGATTAGCTGTGATTACACAGACACTCCAGTATGCTGTGAATCCCTGTGGTCCTTGGTCCATATACACCTCTCTGTGCTGCTTGTAACTAAATCTGCCTTCAGCATATTTGCTGCACTGGAATGTCTGGGAAAAAGGCTTTTTATAGATAAACTGGTTCAACAATTTTTGGTTTGTTTGTTTCAGGGATGGGGATGGGTAGTTGTTTTCATATTTCGTGCATAAGAGGATTGCAGAATGTGGCCATTTCTCTCAGAACAGACTATAGACCTGCTTTGTCTATGCATTACAAAAACACAGGGATTAAAAATGAGCCTGTCTTTGCTTTCCGGCAAACGCTGAGATTATTTTCGCAATGCAAAAATATTGTCTTCTCTTCAGCCTACATTGTGTCACCGGGGGACCAGCCATTGTTGTGGGAATGCTTTTATTCTAAACCCGTATTAGCAATTAGCTACATATTGTTATGTTAATTGGCTGTGGTTATACTTTCCCACGGCCTAAATAAGAATCATGTCAAAACTGTGCCTGGTTTTGATGATGATTTTTGGTTACTCTAGTGTGTGCATGCAGCATACTCCAACTTCTCAGCATCAGTTATTAGTTAATGTGAATAATAAGGACGGAAAACTGTGTTTATGGAACATTTTCTAGTTTCTATTTTTGAAATGTTTGGCGAAAGAGAGAAGGGTGGAGGATGACATGGAACAAAGGTCACCCCCAAGGAGCTTTTATCAGTGTTACAGAGTGCTTGAGCAAGACTTATTAAATTATGAAATATAATTCCCTGTAAACTTAGAATAACATATTACACACTGCTATGTTGTAATCCATGAAATGACGAGAGTTTGTTGTTTTTTTTGTAATGTGATACTTGCTCAGAGATTCTGTCAAACGTCTAGCATTTGAAAGCGCTGCAGTTTTTATGTTTGTCCCTCTTTTTTTGTCCGTGTAAACTTGCAGGAGCTTCTGCCTCTATTGTAGATTCAGCCCGCACTCTGTCTCACATATGCCGAGGGAGCGTTTGTTGGACGAGCTCTCCGTTGTGTCTCCCGGGATGTCCAGTCACAGCTGGGCTAAAAATAGCGTCTTGATGTACAGGGTGGGAAAGTCAGCAACAGAGACGGAAGCCGAGACCTGGGAGTCAGATCTCATCAGTGTCCGCAGCTGCGCTTATGCTTTGGCAGCACGACTCACGTTTTCATCACTTTCCGGGCTGTATACGTTAGCTAGCTAACTGTACATCTGGGGTCACTCGTGTGGCAACAAGGCTGCTGTGCATAAATAGATAGTGCACAGTGCCTCGGGCAAACAGGAGGGGATGTCTTGCAGTGTTCAAGGCCCGCTCAGATCATTATTGTTCTCTAATTTCAGCCTTCATTTGAAACCCCTCGCACATTGCCACCACTGGGAGCGATAACGCCTTCATTACTCAGCATGGGTGCTGTTAGTCGCATCTGTACCCAGCAATTATTGCATTTGGAAGTGGCACTGACACAATAGGTTGAGTGTAGGGGACCAGTGGAAGGTGGAAACATGCTTATTTATCGTCAGCGTTTTAAATAAGACCCATTGTATACATTTGAAATTGTAATTTTCACATTTTCTTAATTTGTTGTGGCACACCCCTCGCTCTGTGCTCACTTGTTTTCCACTTAAATTGGCATTGAGTTTGGCCAAACTTGTGATTTATGCCCCTTGCCATTACAATTTGACATTTACAAAATAGCACAGATTGCTTAAAGGAGCGCACTCAAGCGAGGAACTTCAAATAAGTATATATCTCATGTGTTGTTTGTGCCAGGGGGGAAACCAAGACGGTTGATTAAATATGATTCAACTTTAAGCACATTCCCACTGTCAAGTTATTTTTGGGCTTCTGATTTGTTTTGTTTAGGGATTTTTGATACATTATTTATACTGTAAACCTCAGTGTAAATTAGTGTCACAAAGAAACTCTTTCACTAAACCAGAAAGATTTAAATAAACCCGATAATGTTTTAGGCTCTCTGCTCTCACGAGTGACACACTGTTGACCAATTGCAGCTTTTCCTCAGAGGCACCTTGTCACCCAAACACTAGTTTATGAGATCTCATGAACTAGCGATGCAGATGTTCATATTCTAACGTCAGATTTGTTTTTGACAGAAATCAGACAAGCACATCCACTTTGTGTCTGAAAGCATTGCCTCTATTTTTACTTCAGTAATACAGTTATTCTTTCTACTTCTCAGTATAAGAGTAAAAGAATACCCTTGTGTATGTACAGCATATAAAGTTATGCTGAACTAAAATACAAAACTGAAATTAAGTCCTTTCTTACACCCCTGGAAACAAGTCAAATCTCAAGATGGAACCTGCAGTTCCATCTTGAGATTTGACTTGTTTCCAGGGGTGTAAGAAAATATCGATACACGAGTATCGCAATATTGTCACCAGCAAAACACCAAAACACTTTATCGATTTTTAATTAACCCCTTAAAAATCCAACGCTATTCATTATTTCGGAGGTTGTACCGGGCTCAGTTTTAAAGCTAGAGTGAAGGTACTGGCTATGGAGGACAGCACCTGCCAGAATAAAAAATAAATTAATAAATAAATAACTGAATCAATCAATCAATAAATAAATATGCCACTAAAACTAGCAAAAATAATATTAAAAATAAATGTTGTCATGAATTAATTGATCAAATGTGACATAAATTGATATTTCTGTTTTAATTAGCATTTTTATTTATTTACCTTTGTATTAATTCCCTTATTTATTTACTCTTCAGTTTAATTTCCACTTTTATTTATTTATGTATTTATTGTTATGAAATTTTAATTAATTAATTAGTTAATTAATTAATTTTTGCATTTATTTTTTATTTTAGCAGGTTCCGTCCTCCATAACTGGCATCATATGAAACTAGAAAACCTAATCCCATGCAGTTTGGGGCAAAAACAATCCAGTTATTTTTGCCTATTCTAAAATGGTGTATTTTTGGTGTATTCTTTATACTATGACAGTTTTTCTAATATAATTGCATTGCTTACAGTATCGCAATATATATATATATACATATATATATATATATATTATATGTATATACGATATATATCGTTATCCCTGTATCATGATACGCATCGTATCGTAACTCCTTGGTTGCCTTGTTTGTATGCTTATGATTATTGTCTTGCTGCATTGTCCTAAAACTAGAGGGACTGTGTATAAAAGTCCTCCCACGCTGGCTCTCCAGGGTGTGTCAAACAAAAAGCTGAAAAGCAGAAAGTCAGCACTTTAACTTCAGTCAGAGTTTCATTTAAAATGCAGCGCACACAGGAGTAAAGCCAAAACAATAAAAAACAAACATTTATATTGCAGCAATTTAACATTTAAAACTTGCTCTCTCGTTCGATGTTTGATCGCCAGCCAAATTATTATCCTATTAACCACTATAATCAAAAACCGTCAGAATATTTCTTCCCAGGAGTCAGTGTGTTTTCCTAAAGCCCATACTGTGCAGAACACACATTCATTAAAAATGCATGTGAAACACACTTTGGCCCCAGGTGTTAATCTCCTTAAAGAGAAATGTGAAGTGATTAATAAGAAATGTTTACCCTAAGTCAGATCCCCAAGGCTCTCTGAGAGCTTCTATATTTATCACTCTAATCCGCTGTTTATTAGGCAACATGCCCAGTTGATAATGTCTGCTAATGAAAATGCTTGCCATCAGGGTTGCTCAGTGTTTAGTGTCTTCCTTTTTTTCTTTTTTTTTTCTCACAGGTCACATCCCATCATCACTCGGGGTAATCCTCCGAACCACGGACAAGATTGTGTGGGCAAATGAGTTTGAGCGTAAGTTGCTGGAAAATAACTCTAACCTATTTAGCTAAAGTAGCTTTTCTTTTCCTGATGCATTCTGTTTCCCCCCACAGCCATCGAACTGACCTGTTTAATAGAGTCCATCTCGACAAACAACCCGAGGATTGAATGGAAAAAGATTAAGAACGGTGTTCCCAGCTATGTGTACTTTCAAAGCAGGATATCAGGTAACCGCTTGCAAACTCTCTCTTTCTGAAAACCCCATCAAGCAGTAGACCATTTCAAAGTAATGTCTCAGGGCTCAAAGCTTAGCTGAATGAATGCTACCTTGAAAGAACTTGGCATTGAATTCTGTTTTTCTGAGCCGTGAAGTCACGCTGTGTATGTGAATGAGCAATTGTAAAGTGTTTTTTTCCCTCTCTTAAAAGGGGACTTGGAGCACAGAGCTCAGCTCAGAGAGCCGGCCAACATCCTGATCTTCAACACCACTCGCTCAGACACTGCAGAGTACCGCTGCGAAGTGGCCGCCATCGACGATCAAAGGGACTTTGATGAGATACTGATTAGTCTTGCAGTAAGAGGTACGGTGAGCTGGTGCCACATGGTCTGACTGGTCCATTATTGAAGACTTGCAGCACATCTACATTTATATTCTTGTGGGTTAACAGATGAACAGAAAACTAAAACTAAAACTAATTTTATATTTATATTAAAGGCACAGTTTGACAGATTATTTGCTTTCTTGCCAAGACTTAGGGCGCTTTTACAAGCCAACGTTTAGTCCGTTTTAATTTAAATCTGGTGCGGTTCAACCCCTGGTGCGGTTTGTTTGGGCCAAGATCACTTGCGAGAGGTGGAGGCATGCAGGCATGTTGTTGAGATGGACACAGGTAAACGACAGGTTAACATTAGTGGGAGAGGACTGACCTGGACTTGTGCAAAAGTCCGATGTTTGCTCGACATCTGTGGCGAAGAGAACATACAGAAGATGCTAAATAAAGTCCACAAAAGTAGTGATGTTTATGTCATTGGAGATAAACTGGAGGAGAAGGGAATCCTGCATACAGTAGATCAGTGCCTAGTCAAAGTGAAAACACTTGGACTGTGATATAGCAAAGTCTGCGATTCCCTGTATAGAAGTGCTAGCTCTCGAGACAAAAAAAGATAAATTTGCTCCTTTGTACACGCCCCTCAGCAAATTCTTTTTTTATTATTTGGTCTGGTTGAATTTGTGCACTGTGAAACCGAACCAGACTAAATAGAAAATGAACCAAAAATATAAATTTCACTCTGATTCAAACCAGCCAAACAGGGAAAACAGTTAGCCTGACATTACATTACATTAAAACATGCAAAAACTGAAAAGTGAAAACATAAATTTGATGTTTTACAATGAGTTATGTGCCAGAATATTTGGGCCAGATGCAGTGACTTTCTCAAGTCTTGTTGTCACCGTGAAGTTGGTGGCAAACTCACCAGGATAGATGTTCCCCTGTTTCTAGTATAGTTTAAATTCAACATGAAATTGTAGGTTTTACCTCACAACAAATTGGCGGTACGCAGACGTCCACACAGAGCCGATACGCGTTCACCCTCTGATGACAAAATTTACGTCACGCAGACCCTCATGGACGCGGAAAGTACAACTTCGGCTTAAGTACAACCTGAGTACATTTCTAAATTGTTGTGTCCATACAGTAACTTAAAGTTCGTCTCTCAGGTCAGCTAACCAGCTCTACTACCGAGCATATGCTGTCTTTGCTCCTAAAATGTTGAATTCTTTAAGTATTTTTTAATAATTTACCTCTCACTATTAGATCATCCAATATAAATTTTTATTTTTTAACTTCACACGACTCACTTATATTCCCTCGTTACTTTAACTGATTTGTTTTGCTTGTTTTGTTGATCTTATTCCAGTTTTGTAAATTCTATTTTGTTGTGTTTTTTTGTTTTGTTTGATATTTAATGCTTTTATTGTGACACACTTTGTTTTGAAAAGTGCTACATGACTAAAGTTGTACTTATTTACTTCCAATGTTTCCATTCTTTATGCTAAATAAAGCTATATTTCCATTCTTTATGCTAATAACTTGTAATGATTATTTGACATATTTGGACATTTATGCATCAAGGGATTAATACGATAAGAGAAATGTAAAAACAGTCAGTAGTTGCAGTAGATTGACGATGTGTGTCTGTGTCTGTGTGCAGTCAAACCTGTCGTACCACGGTGCAGCGTGCCAGACGCGGTCACAGTTGGAACATCGACCGAGCTGCGATGTCTGGAGAACGAGGGCTTCCCTGCTTCTCAGTACCGCTGGTTCCACAACAGCGAGGAGCTTCCTCAGGACCCCAAAAACAGCCCCAAGTTGGTCAACTCCTCCTACAGCATCAACCCCGACACTGGAGGCCTGGTAAGAAAGACACAGGTTATGACTTGTCACTTATCACTAAAGGTATTACTAGATTATTATAAATCAACTTCTTGTCTCTTTATTAGAATCTAACTCAGTCAAATGTTGAAGAAATAGTTGACTGACAGTTCTGTTTGTGCGTAGGACTCTTTAGCATCAAGGATACCCAATTACAGCTTATCTACAGTAATGTAAATGTGAACAGCTTAATCTGAATAAAAGCTTAACCACCGTATGACTAATAGCAGGATTAATCCATGCGTGCAAAGAAGCTAAACCTAAAACTGGCATATGAAAGATGGATAATGTTGCATTCAAAGCCAAGGTGATGTATTTACTTCAAAGACAACCGTGTTACTAAACACATTTCCATATCATGAAATGTTACAACACAATTTAAGACAGGTCAGTCTTTAGAAAGTGTCATAAGAATTTATCTTGACAGCCAAACATCCTTTAGCATTTTGTTGACAATGCAGCTGTCTGTCATTGCACTGAAAACTCTCTTAAAAATGTCTTGTCAGAAATTCCGAAGAGTGAGGAAGGAGGACGCCGGGGACTACTACTGCCAGGCGAAGAATGACGCCGGACACGCACAGTGTCCTTCACAAATGATGGAAGTCTGTGAGTGTCTAAACATCTGATGCACTATTTTACTTTATATAAAGCCGTCTTACTTGTATAATCATGCGACCTTGTTTCAGAATGGTATGAAGTTCTCTAGGCATCAGCAGCAATGTTTGATATCTTTTAGGGCTGTTTATTGATTCAAATATTTCATCGGGGTTAATCACATGATTGTCCATAGTCAACCGTGATTAATCACGCATTTTACATCTGTTCAAAATGTACCTTTAAGGGAGATTTGTCAAGCATTTAATACTCTTATTAATACGGAAGTGGGCAAATATGATTGCTTTATGCAAATGTATGTATATATTTATTATTGGAAATCAATAACAACACAAAACAATGACAAATATTGTCCAGAAACCCTCACAGGTACTGCATTTAGCATAAAAAATATGCTCAAATCATAACATGGCAAACTCAAGCCCAACAGGCAACAACAGCTGTCAGTGTGCTCACTATGACTTGACTATGACTTGCCTAAAACTACATGTGATTATCATAAAGTGGGCATGTCTGTAAAGGGGAGACTTGTGGGTACCCATAGAACCCATTTTCATTCCCATATCTTGAGGTCAGAGGTCAAGGGACCCCTTTGAAAATGGCCATGACAGTTTTTCCTCGCCAAAATTTAGCGTAAGTTTGGAGCGTTATTTAGCATCATCTTCACCCTAGCTTTAAAACTGAGCCTGCTACAACCTAAAAAATCACAAGTTGCATTAAGTCGTTAAAGAAATTAGTGGCATTAAAACAAATTTGCATTAACGCATTATTATCGTGTTAACTTTGACAGCCTTAATATCTGTACTTGACAGCTGGCTGATGAGCTGAACACATTAATCAAGTGATGATTTCACTGTTACAGATGACGTCGACATCCTCGGGATTTTCCTCAAGTCGTTTGGTGCGGTGACTGTTTTCTTCTGTTTGGCTGCTTCCATTTGTCATTCCCTTAAACGTGGATGCTTCCACAAAAAAGGTCACAATGAAAACAAGTGAGTGTAAACTCCAAAATAGGAAAGAGGCAATAATGTTATTCTGTCTTTAATTCTACACTATGTCAAGGATTTTGTATTTTTATTATGTATATTTCATTTATTTATTTCAGCTACAATTGGCCAGCACAGAACGAAGGTGTTGAATATGGCGACGCAGATGAGGTACACTCAATCTGCAGAGCATACGCAGCTTTTCTTGCATGTCTTATTATGATCAAATGAAACTATTAAAGGATCAGTTCTGCATGCTAATTTTATAATTCCTTGTTTTTCACAGGGCCATTTTCGCCACAAGTCCTCATTCATCATTTGACAGCTGAGACGAAGGACAAGATGGAACCGAGACAAAAAGCAAAAACTGTTGAGGTTGACTTGCTACAATTATGCTCCAGATGGTAAAGTTTGAGGTGTAACAACATGGCACATTATTCTCTGATGCACATCGAAATCAAAATCAACCAACTTGCCAAAGTAATTTTAATATCATTTTTGTGGCACTGTTTCATGTTTTTTATAACCTGATAACATTTATTTTTTTCTCTGTTAGTATTAAATTCCGTATAAAACATTTTTTACCACTTATTTTGTTTATTTGCAACTATGATTTTATTATACAATAAAACCATTTCAGAGCTGTAGAATTTGATATTTGGCCCACAGTGTCATCGCAAAAGATGCTGGAAGCTACATTCCTTCACTGTTTTTTGGACAAATCCTCTTTTATAACTCTTAAACTTTTTACCGAATACACTGAAATTGTTTTACAGAACTCCTTTACATTATGTTCATAAGATAAACATGTTCTTGTTTTGTTCCACGTGGGGAAGAGTTGAAACTTGTTTTTGTATATACTGTAGTTATACAGGCAATAAGCAGCAGACTGTAAAAGGCTGATGAGCTCAGATTCATAAGGCACAATTTATCAGCCTTTCTTATATTCACAGATGATAACCAGTATGTACGAGTACAGAGTAACCCTTGAGTTTGAGTACCATATATCCCACTATGCTGCAAAGTCAATATGTACTATAAAAGGTGGTGAAGTATGATTTTTTAGAGTGCTGTTTTCTGTGTATAAGTGACCTTCTGTGCTTTACTAATTATTTTTTTGAGTATTGGACATATTGTCCAGTTTTGACTCAGTATTTAATGTACATAAATACATAAGTTTTTTTGATCTTTTAATTTTCATACATTGCACTCCTTACCTTATTGTAAATACTGCAATAAAACTGTTTGTTGGAAATAAATTTACAGTATTTACCGTTCAGTGTGTATCTGCAGTGTTGAGCCTGTCATTTCAAACATTAGTGTCAATGATTTGTGTAACAACTCAGGAACTGTTGTAAAATGTCCACTGTTCATTTGATATTAATGCTATATGTTCATGTTATTTTGTTACTATTAAATACGTTTGAACTGTAAATGTTGTGGAGACTCAAATGTTTCATGTGTATTGTCAGGTTGATTTTGAGAAAGGACTAAAAAATAATCATACAGCGGCAAGAGACAAGAAATATGTGTGAGAACATAATACCATTGCTAAACTGGTAATTTTGACAATATACAACTTTTTTGATAGACTAGTGCAAATCTAAAGTAGTTTGTCAACTGTATTGTCTTAAATATGGCAATTTAAACATTTATTTACACAGTAATTGCAGCATTTTATTATTACAATGTGTCAGTGGTGGAAGAAGTATTCACATACTATAGCAATATCATAATGTAAAAATACTCCATTACAAGTAAAACTACAGTGATCATATTTTTGTATATAAGTGGAGTAAAAATTACCATATTTCTCTGAAATGTAGAGTGGAGTGGGAAATAAGTAGAGTAGAAGTAAAAGTAGAGGAAAATTGACATAAAGTAATGTATTGAAGTACAATTTTGTGGTACTTTCCATTTTATGCTTTATACTTCTACTCCACTACATTTCAGAGGGAACTACTGCACTATATCACATTTTGACATCTATAGTTACTAATTACTTACTATATATATTAATATGTGATTTTAAAAAACCTGTGATGAGCTTCTAAAATATCACACATTATTATAAATATACTACCCGACTGTACATAAAGAAGTTGAAATCAGCTCCACTTCAGCCAGCTACAACAATAAAGTTGCTTAAATATTAAAACATCAGTAACAATATTATAATTACTGATTACACAAGATTTAGGGGCTTTTGTGTGATTCTTTGTGGATAAAGTGTTAGTCGACTAAGATTTTTTTTGGTCGAGGACAGTAATGAATAAATTTACTTTTGATACTTAAGTACATATAACTGTAGCCTAAATACTTCTTTACTTGAGAAAATATTTGAATACATGACTTTTACTTGTAATGGATTACTTTTATATTGTGTTTCTGCTACTTCTACTTAAGTAAAGGACCTGAATACTTCTTCCTCCATTTACTTCTAAAAATGATACTTTAGTACAGTTGCCTATTTGGGTGTACTTAGTTATTAGTATGTACTTAGTTTTCACCAGTAGTCAAAATTATAGGCCTAAAGAAGTTCAATTCAGCCAGCTACTACAATAAAACTGTGTACATATTAAAACATCAGTAATTATACTCCAGTATTATAATATCATAATGATGGGGGCCATTCTATTGTATATTGAGTTATTTTACTTTTGATACTTACATTACATTAAATGTTAAAGGTCCCATATTATAAAAAAATGAGATTTTCATTTTTTAATATTATAAAGCAGGCTTAAGTCCTATATAAATACTGTGAAAGTATCGAAGCGCTCAATCCACAGAGAAATACACACAGCCCGTATTCAGAAACTCTGCATTTGAAACAAGCCGTTAGATTTTCTGCCCATTCGTGATGTCACGAATATACAATATTTAGACCCTTGACACAATTTTAAATGTAAACATTCTAAATGTGTCCCAGTTTATTTCCTGGTTGCAGTGTATGTGAATGTCATCAGCTGACAGAAAGTACACATGGACCTAAGCTGTTGCCTAGCAACGGAATTCTGTTGCAATTCCGTCAAAATGCGCTAAAATGGAGCGTTTCAGACAGAGGGTAAATACAGGCATATTCAAACCGACAATATGAGGAAAATAAAGTTGGTTTTTTTTAACATTTCAGCATGTAAACATGTTCTAGTAGAAACACAAAATACAAGTATACACTCAACAGACTGCTGGCCATACTGGACAACGCCAGCCATCCTCTGCACGCCGTCATCACCAAACAGAGGAGCTCGTTTAGCGGCAGGCTGCTGCTCCCCAAGAGCTCCAGAGACAGACTCAGGAAATCCTTTGTCCCCCGAGCCATCAGACTGTACAACACCTCTCTAGGGAGGGGAGGGGGGACAAAGGAGGACGGTCTGCAGGACAGATAATAATCCACTATACTCATTTTTAACAGTCTCTTCTGCACTATTTTCACTTTTTTTAATAGTCGTGTATCACAGCTGTTACCCTGCACTATATTGAGTTTTAACAGTTTTCTTCATCTCCTTGTATTTTTATATCTGGTATATTTTATTGTACTTTGCACTACTAACTTTTTTACTGCCTTTTTACTAACATGTTTTGCACTATGGAACTGTGATGCTGGAAACTTGAATTTCCCTCGGGATCAATAAACTTACTATCTATCTATCTATCTATCTATCTAGTAGAAACACAAAATACAAGTATGGACCTGAAAATGAGCATAATATGGGACCTCTAATACTTTTTTTTACTTGAGTAAAAATTTGAATGCAGGACTTTTACTCGTAATGTAGTATGTTTTTTTTAATGTGGTACTAGTTACAAATAAAGAATACGTAGAAAGTAATATACAATAAATATGGATATAGGTATTGAATATAACTGACAATAACCTGATATTTTCAGGTGGAATTTCATTCATTCATTCATTCTCACTGTGCAATATAATTTTCCACTTGTGCAATTTTAGTAATAGTCTGTTTATTGTCAATACTGTATATACTGCTCCTATTTTTAGCTGCTTACATATTAAAACATCAGTAATTACAATCCAGTATTTTAATACCATAATGATGGGGGCCACTCTATTGTATATTGAGTTATTTTACTTTTCATACTTACATTACATTTAAATGTTAATACTTTTTTTACTTGAGTACAAATTTGAATGCAGGACTTTTACTCTTAATGTATTATGTTTTTTTAATGTGGTACTAGTTATGAATGAATGAATGAATGAATGAATGAATGAATGAAAGACTTTATGTCGAACATAAAAATAAATAAAAACAGATACAAAATAATAACAAACAAAACAAAAGTAATAGTGTCCGAAAAGGAGTAGATAGAAGAAAAACTTATATTTCCTTATACCCCTTTCTCACTTCTCCTCTAATAACTCATATATCATAGAATGATAATATAATATAATATATAAACTATCCGAGATTTATTTACATCCCAAATTACCTCCAAAAATATATTTTTTGTATAGCTTTTTAAAGTGATTTATATTTGTTAGAATTACTTACTTACAGATAAAGAATACGTACAAAGTAATATACAATAAATATGGATGTAGGTATTTGAATATTAAAAAAAAGCGCTCACATCCGGTTTGGAGCTCCAAGCCACAAAAACACTTCCGTTTTATTTTGAAAACCTCCACCCGGAAGCAGTCACCCCAGTGCAGGTGGCGTACATCCTGAACATTTGACAACATTCACCGTCTTTTCTCAGAGAAAACAAACATGTAATATATCTATCCACACAGCGAGGAGTGTGTCCAGAGCGGAGCAGACTAGTTAGAGGCTGGAGCAGACTATTTACTGGTGATATTAAAGGTTTACTGGAGAAGAGAAAAGGATAAACAGCTAATGTGCTAATGGACGTATTATTGTTGGTTGTGCCGTCGTGTTGCTGCTATTTCTCCTCGTCTGTATGGACATGTAGCTAATGTGGAGTTATCTCTAACACATCTCACATTGCTCCATGTTTAATAGTGTGTTTAGTACTCTGAAAGGGAACTGAGGTTGTGCACCCTGCAGGCCTTATAACGTGTTACTTTACAAACATTACAGCAGGTTTCTGGGTTAGTTAGTAAGCTACCATAGAAGAGTTTACACAACAAGATGAGTTTCTTTAGTTTCGGACAAAGTGCAGAGATTGATGTGGTGCTGAATGACGCTGAGACGAGGAAGAAGGCTGAACACAAGACTGAAGATGGAAAGAAAGACAAATACTTTCTCTTCTATGATGGAGAGACTGTCAGTGGGAAGGTGAATGTGACTCTGAAGAACCCAGGCAAGAGGCTGGAGCACCAGGGCATCAAGATCGAGTTTGTTGGACAAATAGGTAGGTAAACATACACATAACTTGTTGACATGTTTACATATGTTCACCAATGATTTCATACAGCACAGTCTAGCCTCTGCTAATGCCCATTTTATTTGTTATGCACCATAATAGGTAAGGCAGCTTTATTTGTATAGCACATTTCAGCAACAGGGCAATTCAAAGTGCTTTACATAAACATTCAAGAACATTGCGATAAAAGTGCAAAAATACATTGCAAATCGATTTCTAATTAATAGTTTATATGCAAAGATTAACTCAGTCAATCAGTTGCAAAGATATGCATCCTCTGTAATAAATGCAAATGCAGATCCTACTATTCTGACTACATAAAAAAGTAAAAAATAATGTAATCAGATGATGCATATGGCGGTGTGCTCTTTATACTATGACAGTTTTCCTAAAATTAGATTTAAAAAAATCACAATAATTTGCCTTGCTTACAGTATTGCATTATATTGAATCATAACCCCTTGTATCGCAATACGTATCGTATCGCCAGATTCTTGCCAATACACAGCCCTGGTGTTTAAAAACTTAAAGCGTTCTACATAGATTTCAGAAGTGGCAGACAAAAAAAATGTGTGGCCAGTAGAAATGTTCAGTAAACCTGCCACAGTGGCATGTGAGGAAAAAAAACTTAATTTTAGACCCTGAATATAGGCAATGCAGCTTTATTTGTATAGCACATTTCAGCAACAGGGCTATTCAAAGTGCTTTACATAAACATTCAAGAACATTGTGACAAAGTGCAAAAGAACATTAAGACATAATTAAAACATTTATAAAAACATTAAAGATTAGAAAATAAAAACAAGCTAAAAATAAAAGCTAGGATAGAAGCTAAAATATAATATAACACGCAAGAGTAAAAGCTCTAGTGCAGCATATAAGATCATTATCTGGTTTAATAAAAGGCAGCAGCAAACAGGAACGTTTTAAGCTTTGATTTAAAGAACTCAGAGTTGGAGTTGGTCCTGCAGGTTTCTGGGAGCTTGTTCCAGATATTTGGTGCATAAAAACTGAACGCTGCTTTTGCATGTTTAGTTGTGACTCTGGGGACACTAAGCAGACCTGATCCAGATGACCTGAGAGGTCTGGATGGTTCATAACATAGCAGAAGATCAGAAATGTATTTTGGCCCTAAACCATGTAGTGCTTTGTAAACCAGCAGGAGTATTTTGAAATCAATTCTCTGAGAGACAGGGAGCCAGAGTAGAGACCTCAAAACTGCATAATACCATAAAATGGGTACTATTAGGGACTGCACACAAAGTATTAGTGTAGGGATGGAACATTATAGTTCAAATCAATAGGAGTACAAAACCCTAAATCTTTTGTGCACCTCTAGTTATTAATGGCAAATGAATTGCACCAGTTCAATAGGGTTATATCACTTTTAGATATTGCGGAGAGAAGTGTGTTTGTCAAGGGGAGGATGCAAATGGATCTCATTTATTACCATTACATTAGAGTCATAGAGCTAAGCATCCCATTTCCCTAAAAAGATAAACACAAAGTGTCCTTTGGGGGGGAAAAAAACGAGAAAGTCTTTCAACAGCAATTTCCACTTTTCTGAAAGTATTTCCTCTTAAAAGACTCTTCCAACCGTCTGGATGATGAAATATTTGCTCCACGATAAAAAGAAGACTAACCAGCTTTTGAAGATGTAACCGTATTTGCTAATCAAGGGTGCCAGAAGTGACATAACTCCTTGCTCCTTCTGTAAAACACCAGCACAATTTTAACATGTTGGAAAGAACAAACTAAGCAAAGAGATATTCTATTTCTGGCTACCAACAACAGGTTAAAAATCTTATTATATTATTTTAGTCTTTGAGGATTCTTTTAAAAAAACCTTCTGGGTTTTACAAATATATATTTTTAGGAAAATCGTATGCTTAGCCCTGAGACTGGAATGTAATGGTAAAACATGAGAGGCACAAACTGGAGCTAGGCCCTCTCCAACGTTATCAATATTGTCCTTGGACCGTTGCCATGACAAAGAGAAAAACAGCAACACTCTCCTCACAATATCTCAAAGTAATAGAACACTATTGATTGGTGCAATACATTTTATATTAATAACTAAAAGTGCACAAAAAGTACCGATATATGCAAATATAAGTGCAAATAACAAAATGCTCTGTTTTAATTAAAGTCTATCCCTGTTTGTCTGTCCAAAACATTAACATCAGTATTTTTAAATGTTCTTATTACAGGGGTAAATCTTATGCAAATGCTTAAAGCGGATGTCCTATATTTGACTTTTGTTGATAACTTCTTTCTTTTCTAGAGCTGTATTACGACAGAGGAAATCATCATGAGTTTGTGTCCCTGGTTAAGGATCTTGCGAGACCGGGTGAAATAACTCAGTCGCAGACCTTCGACTTTGAGTTCACTCATGTGGAAAAACCTTATGAGTCCTACACAGGCCAGAACGTCAAGCTAAGGTACGTTTGATCATTCACCCTGCTTTATAGGCGCTGAAATGAGCGACTGCAAGTGTCACTGTTTAACCGTCAACATGTTGCCTGTATTTACCATGCAGTGTATATTTTATGGCTTAGATGTGATGATGTGGAAACAGTGTTTTCAGTCTCTTGTTTGTTTCATTTTCAGATATTTTCTCCGTGCCACGGTGATCAGAAGACTAAATGACATCAGTAAAGAGATGGACATCGTGGTGCACACGCTGAGCACTTACCCCGAACTCAACTCCTCCATTAAAATGGAAGTTGGAATTGAGGATTGTCTCCATATTGAGTTTGAGTACAACAAATCAAAGTAAGACTTGTAGGGTTGCAACAAACCATTATTTAATTATTTTTTTTCAATGAACCGATTGTTTAATCTACAGGTATATATATCAGAAAATAGTGAAACAAAATAATTGTGTCATTGTTATTATAATGATGAGTTAGAGAATCTGGAACCAGATAATGTTTTATCATTTTTGCTGAATTGACTATCTCCATTGTTGTCAGCTAATTTTCCTCTTGATCGACTAATCGATTAACTAATTGTTCAAGAGCTGAAGACATGACAACATTAGCATTTCATTTACCCAAGTTGTTAAAGTGAACACATGAGTAATAAACATTATTTTCATGGCACTTTTTTTAAAACTGAATTAATAAAGTGTCCTTTGAAGAAAGAAAATCAGTAAATCAAAGGTTTAAAATGGTAACAAATTCAGTTACAGAAAATGAAGCACCAACAAAATCAAAATAAATACAGCGTCCCTGCATGCCTTTTGGAAATACGAGTGTTGGTGTACTAGCTTGATCTATAATGTCAGCAAATTGCAAGTTTCCAGTGCCCAAGCTGTTGGCTTAAAGGGTCTTGTTTTGTCTGACCAACAGTCCAAAACCCAAAGATATTCAGTCTACTATCATAGAAGATAAAGAAAACCAGCAATATTATTTCATGTCCAGTGGCAGTGTAAAGCATCCAGACACTAGAGAAACAATCAAATACTATTCTTGTTTGAAACTAATATTAGTGCTCGGTTACTAAGCTTCTTATTATTTACAGCCCTCAGTCTCATTTTCTGCTTGTGTCTTCATTTGTCTTCTGACAGGTACCATCTGAAAGATGTTATTGTGGGCAAAATCTATTTCCTGCTGGTGAGGATTAAGATCAAGCACATGGAGATCGACATCATCAAACGCGAGACAACGGGCACCGGCCCGAGTGTATACCACGAAAACGACACGATCGCCAAGTACGAGATCATGGACGGAGCTCCGGTCAGAGGTAAACGACTCTTATTCAGGATATCAGTCAGTTATTTTAATCACGAAGCATCACCTCTCTTAGTCTTAGATTTACTGTTCATCATCCAACCGGTCCCGATGTGTATTTCATATTTCAGGAGAGTCCATTCCCATCCGGTTATTTCTGGCCGGTTATGATCTGACTCCCACCATGCGAGACATCAACAAGAAGTTCTCTGTGCGCTACTACCTGAACCTGGTGCTGATCGACGAGGAGGAGAGACGTTACTTCAAACAACAGGTAGGCTTACTGATTAATGATGATACTCGGAAGCAAAAGAGTCACAACGGCCATTATCAGGCTCAGTCAGTGTGTTTACATGTTTTACAAGAATCTGAATCTATACCTAGTAGTAATCTTGAGTTTAGAAACATCTATATAAATGCAATACCTGGTCCTAACACTGTAAATATAGTTACATTTCTGCTGCAGATATTGGATTACTTGGCCATGTATAATACCCCTGGTTGGGTTTTGTAAGGGTTTCCTGGGTGTTTGCATGGAATAGATAAGATAGGAAGAGAAACATACAGTAGAGTAAAATTGTTGGACAAATGCATGCTGTGTCCCAATTCAATACTACTGTACATACACATGGTGTGAGTACTGGGCCGTAAAGCAATACAATACAGCATTAAATCTTTGGAAACACATTTACCTTTAAGTTTTAAAGTTGCGGTTTAATTAATGTCTGTCGGCGCACATACTGTATCAAGTCCTGTCAGCATGAAATGGTATAAAAGTATGTTGATTTTTGTATACTAACTGCAAAAACAGTATTAGTTCTGAAACATTATTATAATCGATGAATCGATTGGCAGAAAATGAATCCACAACAATTTTAACAATCCATTGAACAGTCATTTGTCAAGCAATCTTTAACTATCCTCTGACATTTTATAAACTCAGCAATCGATGAAGTTTCCAAAAACATAATAAACAGATTAAGGGTGCCCTAGTAGCTCACCTGGTAGAGCGGCCCATGTGCTAAAGCTGAGTCCTCACTGCAGCGGCACGGGTTTGAGTCTGACCCGTTTTCTTTTGCTGTACGCAAACCTCTCTCTCTCTCTCTCTCTCT
>CAKAOI010045013.1:0-10798 GCA_916701655.1 Sebastiscus albofasciatus | reverse complement strand
CAAAAAAAAGACAAAAAAAAAAAATCTTAAAAAGAAATAAGCAGATTAATAAATAATTAGTATTTCAAGCCCTTAACAGTAAACTAGGGTAAATAGTATATAGTACTTACTGTATGTAGTTAGTGTGTCATATGAAACTTGGACAAAGCAGTTGTTTCCTACTGAGTTGTTTAGCAGCACACATTTTGACATGTCATTGCAGGAAAAGCACATTTGTAACTGATTACATTTCTAATGAGCGGTGAGCTAGTTCCAGCATCCTGATTGGTGGTTATTATTGTCATTGATGGAGCTGAGTCCTCGTTAATGTTATTAGCAGCAGCTGTGCTTTTCCTGCTACGACGAGTCGAACCAGGAAAAAACTAGTTCTGTTGACAGCAAGACATTTAAGGTTTTGATTTAAAAAAAGAAACATCCTCATCCCTATCTGAGGAATCTTGTTTACATATAATCAGTCAGTGTCACTCCTTGGATGAACAGTATAGCGTTGTATTTTGCTTTAAATAGAAGCTTATTTTATTTATGTGTATAGCAAATAACAAAGTTAACAACTTGATAAATGAAATTGTTGTAAATCAGGGCTGCAAATATTATTTTCATTGTCGATTAATCTTTTGATTATTTTCTTGATTAATTAATTAGTTGTTTGGTCTATAAAACGATGAAAAACGCCGATCAGTGTTTCCCAAAGCCCAAGATGACGTCCTCAAATGTCTTGTTTAGTCCACAACTCAAAGATATTCAGTTTACTGTCATAGAGGAGGAAAGAAACCAGAAAATATTCACATTTAAGAAGCTGGAATCAGAGAATTTTGACTTTTTTTTTTTCCTCAAAAAATTACTCAAACAATTAATGGATTATCAAAAAATAGTTAGCGATTAATTTAATAGTTGACAACTAATTGATTTAATAGTTGCAGCGCTATCGCAAATGTACAAAAGTGTCCCTGGATCGACTGGACAACAGATGACGGGAATCCACTGTAGTTAATTATAGCAAGTATGAGTTTCTTGCTATCGGCAAATTTTGCAGCTGAAATAAAAACATTACTAATATGATTTTTATAAAAGTAAGATCACTAAGAAGCACAACAGCAGGATTACTGACATGGTCTTTAGCTTTTATGGATAAGGAGCCAATATAAAGGGACATCTAAAAATAAAGTACTTAAAGTGTATAAAAAACCTCTGAACTCTTCCTTACGCAGGAAATCACACTGTGGAGGAAAGGGGACGTGGTGAGGAAGAGCATGTCTCACCAGGCGGCCATTGCCTCCCAGAGGTTCGAGGGCTCGGCCGCTTCAGAGAGCGCCCTGGAACAGGCTGCGAAGGAGGAGAGCGGGTAGAGAGCCGCAGCCCCCTCCAAGTCTACCCTCGCGAGACTCGACAGCGTCTGCGTCGGAGGGACCCGTCAACTGTGCAACATCTGGTGAAGCAGCTGTTTTATTCGTAGCGGCCGCTGCTGGTGAAGGGAGGAAGAAGGGAGACCGACATACAGTAACGCATACAGTATGTGAACAATGAAACAGTTTGCATGAGGCATTCAAAGTGGCTTCAGGCTGCTGGTCTTGTCCTTCCTCATTAATGCATTTTTTTTCTTTTCTTTATGGGAATCAAACTAATCACCTGTCGCTACTGTGTTAAAACCTTTTCATGTGATATCCTTGAATTTTTAAGTTACTAAATCCATTTCTAATCTCTTAAAATAATGCGACTAAATTGTCATGAATTTTCAGAAAGTGTATCTACAACATTCCACCTTTAATGAACGCATTCCTAACACTGTTATAGGATTAAGACATCTGAGATAACTTTGCACTGCTTTTTCTCTGTACGTGTTTGCACAAAAAACTAATGCAAGCGGAAACTTTTCTTTTTTTTTGAGCGAGAGGGCTTAAGTATTATTCCACACTTTTTTTTTTTTTTTTGGTTTTGATCTGTAAATAAGACCAGCTAAAACCTTGTATCCTGTTCCAGCTTCCAGTGTACATTGACTATACAGTACACGGTGCCACAGAAAATGACCGTTCATGTTCATATGCTTTTGCCTCGGCATTCCAGTGGTGTTAGGAGAGGGTGTTTGTATTAAGGTCTGATAGTATGAAGTCCACTGTATCCTCTTTATTAGAGACTTGAAAGTTGTGCCTACGTGTATCAAGCAAATGAAATCCTCCTGCCTCTTTAACATAATTTTAGTCTTTTAACCAGAGAAAAAAAAAGTTACAGTAGAACTATCTATCTTTTGCAAAATGCTAATTAATTATTCCTTGTCCCTGAAAGTTAAATAAATTGATGCCAAATGAAAAAAAACAAAAAAAACTCTAGACTTTGTTGTTTTGCAGAAATGAGTGAAAGTGTTTGTGACAGACATGATAAAACCTCAACAGACTGGGTGGACAATAACGAAAAAAGCCACCACATGAAGCTGACTACATCACACCAACGCTTGTGTTGCCATCGAGAGCCATTTAATATTTCATGACAGCTTTGAACAGGTCGGTATTTCTTCAGATTTTTAAAATACATGTGGTTCCTCAGAGTGTTGAAGAGGCCATGTGATTGATGCACGAGCCATTCAGGAACCAAATGCAAACGCACGTGGAAACAATTCCTTAAGTGTGTTCCAAATTGCATTTCTTTTTACTTTTAGTACATACCGCAGCTGCCCTTACAAAGCACATACTGTTGGCATGCGGTATGCTTACAATTGGCACATACTACTTAATCTTAACATTTCCCCTTGAACTTAGAGGATTGTGGGTCAGATCAGCCAGAAAAGCATGCTGGCTTGCATACTGCACGATGCAACCATTATATAGTAGGACATCCTGGTATTTTTGGGCATACTGCATTGCAGTCTGAAGAAGAGCATCTGCTTGAAACGTCACTAACTAAGATGTGCCAAAACATTGCACTAAAGGGAGCTACAGGGTGCGGACCTCCTTCAACATTTTTCATTGCTGTCTTCTACTGGTCCAGCACCGACCAACTACGGTTTGGGATGTGCGCGACCACTTAACATTGTTTGGCATACTGCATTTGACATACTATGTATTGGGACATACTACATTTTTTTTCTGGCATACTAAATGGTATGCAGTATGGGTATTGGAAAGCACAGACAGATTAGTTGGTCGACAAAACATCTGCAGCTATGTGGTGGTACTGATTCCTCAGAATCCAGCTGATCAGGGAGAGGCCTGAGAACCAGTTCCCAACCACATAATACAGAAATATTTACTTGGAAAAAACAAATCTCCCAAGTGGCTTCACAATAAAAAAAGGCCTTTCCAATAATAAACAAATGCCTAGATGATAAGGAAAAGTGTATAAAGGGAGTTTCAATGAAAATAAACCAATACATTCTTTTTAAAAAAGCCTGTGGGTGTTTGGTTATCATTAGGCAAGCACAATCTGCCCGAATGCAGGTAACCTAAAGTTAAGATGTTATTGAATATTGATTCCAGCTGGTATCAGAATGCTTAAAATCACCCTCAATCAGAAAAGTTAGGACAGTAATGAAGTCTCAAAAGGGCCTAAAGACCAGAGTTTCTGGCTGAATCTGCTAAATTGAGGTCTGCATTAAGTTGAGGAAGGATCAGAATTCCCTCTCTAAGTACCAAAGAATGAGTGAGGAAGTGCTACAGCTATTTTATAATCAGTTTTTTTAAAATAATTATGTAAGCTAAAGTGCCAAAAAATTCAATGGTTCTGACTTTTCTGGTGTTTTATCAAGAAAATAATCATCAGATGAACCCATAATAAAAGATAATCTGCAGTTGCAGCCCTATTGCTGTGTGTATGATGTTACAAGGAGTACAGAAAAACAAGCCGCCAGTCCATCGCAAACTGCATTTGCAAGACGAGAGCAACAGTCTCAAGTTCAACAGATCAAATACCACAACTGTTCAACACCACATTATGGCTTTAAAAACAGACTCAATCAACATTTTATGACAAATTTATCAAAACTACATACATACATACATCATTTTGATCTGAAGATGACATGAGGTCCCCAACACCCGAGAACCAGTACCAGGCCATGAGGAAATTATAATTCATCGAAAAAGTAGTCCCTCATCACTTCCTGTTAAACAACTATATCCTGACCTTTAACTAAAGTTCAGTCATCAGTGCGCAAGGCAACAAGTCCGTCATCCGCACCTTTCATGATCAGCTGTTACTGAGAAAAGATACAAAATGGTATAAAAACAGTCAGTGAGAGGAAAGAAAGGTTGGGAATCATTGCTATCCATAATGGCCAAAGAATATGAGGCCATTATTATAGGACAAGGTGATCTGTGGGGTTCCAGATAATGATAATGCTCCCATATACAGCGCTGAACACATTTAAGAACATCTTTTATCTTCCCACTCACTGGACAGCAGTGGACCTTATAATGGAAATAATATGAAAATGGCTTTTATTGCTGCTGTATGCAAATTACAGGTTGAATAATGGCAATAAAACAAGGTGTTCTGAAGCTGTTCTGAGGGCAAAGTGCAACCATAATCAACATTACATGCTCAAATATATTACAGTTTATATACTGCTGCTGTTTTGTATCCAAAATGCGATTTCAAGATTTTGTATGCAGTGTCCAACAAAAGCAAGCTCGCTCTGTATTGTTCAGAGGTAAAAAAAAAAAAAAGGATTTGAGCCATAATTTGAAATATAAAACCACATTTAATAATATTTACGAACAAGAAAAAACCCCACTACAGTGCTGTAAACGAGGTCGCTCATGCTTCATGATTTCACTTTGTCACAAAAGCATCATCTGGTCCTCACAAAGGCTCTTCATCCTCCAAACTCAGGACAAAGTCAAACTCCTCTGCAGAGACAAAAAACAACGAGGATTCATAAACCAGCCCACCACACTATACACTATACTGTACACTGAAAGAAGACACACAGTGAGATCTCTCACCGGCGGTGAGCGGCTGCACAGAGAGCCTGGCCCTCGTAAAAAGCGCCATGGCCTTCAGAGGCCCTCCTTTGGCTTGGTGCTGCAGGTGGTACTTCTTCAGCTCAGACAGAGGAACGAAACGCTTCATCATTCTTTGATACTGGACATCTACCTGAGAGAGAGAAGAGAACAAGATCAGCCTTAATGCTGGATTATTATTATTATTAGTGATTGTACTTTTTACTTCCTGAATGAGTTTACCATGCTCCATCTGGGGTTGTCCGGTTTACTGTTGGCATCGAAATGGACGTCTTTCTTGTCAAACTGAGTGTGGTCCACATACGCTTCCTTCACAATCTAGAAAAAGAAGCTGAATATCATCATTCAAATCAGGGATTCTCAACCTTTTGTACCTCAAGGCCCACTTCCGATTGTTAAAAAATTTCTGAGGACCACCTTAACAACTAGTAAATACATGACAAACTGGGCTATAAAATATGTGTGATGCCACTGTCAGGTGTGATGACCTACATAGATATTCAGCTTCACCCATCACTGCCTGCCATTATGAATCCAAAGTATTCAAGGTCATATTTCCTCACCACACACTTTTACTGGTTTCAAAAATTGCCTGATTTTGTGTCACTGCATCTGTGACATATATGTTTGTAAAGGGGAGACTCGTGGGTACCCATAGAACCTAATTTCATTCACATGTCTTGAGGTCAGAGGTCAAGAGACCCCTTTGAAAATGGACATGACAGTTTTTCCTCGCCAAAATTCAGCATAAGTTTGGAGCGTTATTTAACCTTCTTCCCGACAAGCTAGTATAACATGGTTGGTACCGATGGATTCCTTAGGTTTTTATAATTTCATATGAAGCCAGTATCTTCACTCTAGCTGTAAAAGTGAGCTCGCTATAACCTCTGAAATACAGAATAGCGGTTAATCTAACCATTTGGCAGCACCTTCGTGGCTCACTAGGTGGCTTTCTGAGGCCCACCAGTGGGCCCCGGCCCAGGGGTTGACAATATCACCATTTAAATCATTAGAATATTATCAGCAGGAGGGAAGAGTGTGACATACTTTCACGATCCCTGCTATTCCCGGCTCTTTGCAGTTGCTGTGGTAAAAGAAAGCCAACTGCCCGTCTTTCATCTGCCTCATGAAATTGCGCGCCTGCAGATGATGGACAATTCAGAGGAACATTCACACAGAGAAGAAGATGAAAAAAAAAAAGAGAATTTGCACAAGACTGGTGAGAATAAAACCTTTTCAGAGCGGTACCTTATTTCAGGTAAACATCAGTTTTGTGACTCCATACCTGATAGTTGCGTACGCCATCCCAGCAGTCAGTCTGATCAGGTAAAGCCTTCAGATCTTCAATCCCAAACTGCAGAATGAAACCAGACGCATCAGACGAGTGCAGCAGCCCACTCACATTTTTTTTCCCAAAACAACAGACTGTGCTGATGAGGCTCCATACCTTCATGTCGATGCCGTTCTCAAAGCGGCTCTCGGGCTCAGACTTCATCAGCCAGTGACAGTACTGTGGACATTCTGAGCTGTCCTTCTTTTCTCCAGACTCAGCAGAAGCTGCAGCTTTCCTCTTCCTGCCGACCGTTTCACCATCATCACCTTTGCCTGTTGTTTCAGTAATAATCGTCACTAACATACCAGATAAGAAGTTTTACTCTATGACTTCATTTACTCACCTGAATTTGCTGTTCTTTTGCTCACTGTGGCCCTTTTCTTTGGTGGCATCTATAAAAGAAACATGTTTAAAACATGAAGCCTTGTCCATAACAGGGTTGGGTGATATGATGATATATACATTGATGATAATGATATCAAATTGTCAGCCTTCCACTTCATCACTCCAGATACTGTAGATTTAACAGATACCTGCTGTCTTCAGGTGGCTGTAAAGAGTCACCTGAGTAAAGGAAAGGCCTTCAGTACAGTACTATTGTCATGACAGACAGAGCTTTATTCTGTCTAGCTGGCATTAATGTCATAATCGCTGGTTGAAAAATCAGCATTATCATGATGTAGAACTACTCGGCTACAGCTCCTCCTAATGGAGTGAAGGGATCAGGTGGAAGTGTCAGGTGTGTTGAAAGGAGTAGCCACATAGTGTTTCTCTCCTGCCGACATAAAGAAACAGCCCATAGTGAGGGTGTGAGAGAGAAAATTGTCAATTATGTGAGAGATCTGAATAACATCTGTAGAGACCCTCCCTGTAATTTATCACACACTTTTTGGATAAAAGACATTCATGTGTTAATGAAAAGAACAAAACAAAAAAATATCTATGTATGTATTTATTTGTGTATTTATTTAGCCTATTTATCTTCTACTGTTACCTCGACCCTGTGCTTAAATATGTATAATATAATTATATATAATATATATATTACACTTTTATAGAATGACCAAACTATCTTCTTGGCTTTTATTTTGACATGTTTGCCTTCACTTCCGGGTCACGTGACTGCCGTTCTCCGCTCTTCGATTCAAAACAGAACATGACAGAAAGAAACTTGAAGAAACTAAAATCGGATTGTTTTTTTAATTTTGTTTTTTTGTTTTTCCTTTGGAAACAAAAAGCAAACAGAGCACCACTTGATTCCATTTTTCGTTTTTGGTTTAAAACGAAAAAACGAAAAACCCACATGACTTCCGTTCCTCAATTAAAAATGAATAATGATGAAAGGAATTCGCAAAAACGAAAAAACGGCCCAGATCGGATCCGTTTCTCGTCTTTTGATTCAGAAACCAAAAAATAAAAAAGCGTTTTTTCGTTCTTTAATTCAGAAGGAATAACGGATTATCCGATGATACCCAGACCAACATATGACGTCAACAAATTTATTGGCGCGCTTGATTTAACCGCCAGCTACTTCCGTTTGTGTTGTAACAGCTATTTCTCCATCTCCAACATGCAACGAGTGAACCATTAACCTAGTTTGGGATTGAGTCGTCCAATGCATTGAAGTCTTTTCTCTTGTGGAACCGAAAAATAATGTTTGAAAACACTTGCTATAAAGCATAAATCTTACCTCTGTGTCGTTTGTTCAAGGAAGTTTTCTAGTGTGACGTCTTCTTTGTCGCATCTTGCGGTGCGCCTAAACTATAACAGGCTCAATACTGCCCCCTTGAGGCCGGAGGGCAGAATTACATGTTGATTTTATCCCCCAGACAGCCACAAGAGGCAACAACGAGCCCATTACACACTCGAAAACCATGACTGTATAAAGACAATAATAATAATTATAATAATAATAATAATTTTATTTGTAGAGCACTTTTCAAGCCCAAAGGAAATTCACATCATAGACAGCAGAATACAATGAAACATAAATTATTGAATAAAAAACAATAGGGAAAATAAAGAAACAAGCATATACATATACATATTCATACATATACCTAGGTATATAGATTAGGTTATATCAGGTATATAATTAGGTGCTGAACAGCTGACAACTTGCTTACTTGTAAACATATCCAAGTAGGTGCCTTCAGTGCATAATAAGTGAATATATTGTAATTTACTCATATATTATTATCTCTTCGTAATTTTATGATATGTCTGAGGAATGTCATTATGTCTTTGTATTTCCTGCATTATGTTACTATACTTGCTAGCTTGCTAAGTTGTTAGCCTCTGTGGCTTCTACACAGTAACGTTAATATCGCCGTTGCTTAGCAGCGGTGTTCTTAGGACGAAGGTATGTCATCCCATTTATCATGACGTAATGTCGCGTCTTCTGTGTTCGATTGGTGAGCGCGCGGAATTCTGTTCCTTTATTACGGAATTCTGTTCCTTTAATACATATCTACATTACAGAAAAGTGCCGTGTTCTGCGAGGAGGTCATGATCTGATTTCAACATGCTTTTCATTTATTTGGCAAAAATAAGTGATCAAATGTTTGCCTTAACAAAAGTATGGCTTACATAAAGAACATAAACACTTCTTCAATAGGTCTTCTACAGTAATTAGTGTAGGGATGCTCATTTTGAAACATTTTCTTAACCGATAACCGACACTTGTTAACCGATTGTTAACCGTTAACCGAAAATATTTGTGCCTCGTGCCATCTGCAGTGTATAAGCACAACAGACAACGGTTGCAGTTTGCAGATTGAATTAAAAGATGGTTCGGGAATTGTGCACAGCACCAATAACCAACCATAACTGTTAATAGCATTTTTTACAGTCCCATCCCAATGAGAAGTGTTTTGTTAATGTGTAAAATATGCCTGGGTCTAAGATCTGATTGTTTTTTTTTCTGTCAGAATTCATTTGATGAACAGGGAGACCTGCGGTGCAGTGATTTGGATCTGCCTCTGTTCACATCAGAGAGTTTGAGCCGAGTGTTCATGTTTCATTTCTGGAGTATGAAAGAAACGTGAGTCAAAGTTAAACGTCATTAATCAACTGGTTAAACACTTGTTAAATGTTAGTTTTTCCTAACCATTCCTAATCCTTTCTTCCAGTCAGTGGGAGTCGATGAAATATGGCATAGTTGATGATGACGCATTCGATCTGCTGTTCGACCTATGTGAAGCTCTTGTGGAGACAGTCCACACCCACATAGTGGATGCTGTGGCACCTCACATTCGCACCCCGGCTGGGGATTGCAGTGCCAACAAATCTGTCACAATGTAAGTCAAATGCTTCCACAGAACTCTTATTCACTTACATCTTCTTCTCAAACATCATTACTGTATGTGGACTCGAAAGTTGTAACCTTGAGAGTCAACAGAAAATACAAAAAGAATCCATAACCAGATTCTAGTGTTGGTGAATACTGTCATCAGTTATCAGGGTTAAGTTTGGTCCCCTTAAGTTCTGAAAAAAGTTCAGAGGGTGATAGCAGTGGAACTGTTTAAATGTTACTGCCCAGAGCAGATCAGGTAGCTAAAGCATGACTGTTTCTCTTTTTAAGGAACGAGATTGGATCTCGTAACTATCGCACAGTGACAGAGGATGATGTCAAAGCCAGCCTTGGTTTTTCACTTCACCAGTGTCTTGGAGAAGCGGTAGGAGTTGTAGAGGAGAGTTCAGAATACTCTGAAGAACTGCTGCAGCTGGTTGCAGAAGATGTGGCCAAGAGGGTCAACTGCACACTGGCTTTTACCAGGCTGACAGCCCCTTTCCACGGATCAGTGGATTTAACTTTAGCTATGGTTGTCCGAGTTGTCAAAATACTGACCAGATGCCTCTTAAAGAAGGACCAACTTCAGTGTCACCTTGAGAAACCAGACAACGCGCTCAGTACACAGTATTTAGACGGCAGGTCCATGGAACCATTCAGCTCACCGGAACCAGACGACGAGACCATGTTTGAGGAGTTTGGCACAGAACAACCAGCCAACGAGCCCAAGGTTGAGGAGTTCAACACAGAGGAACCTGAATACGAGCTCATATTTGAAGAGTTCAGTACACAGGATTTCGACAGCAGGTCCACAGAACCGTTCAGCTCACCGGAACCAGACGACGAGACCATGTTTGAGGAGTTTGGCACAGAACAACCAGTCAACGAGCCCAAGGTTGAGGAGTTCAACACAGGGGAACCTGAATACGAGCTCATATTTGAGGAGTTCAGTACACAGGATTTCGACGGCGAGTCCATGGTTGAGTTCAGCACAGAGGAACCTGACAACAAGCTCATGGTTGAGGAGTTTGGCACAGAAGAACCAACCAACGAGCCCAAGGTTGAGGAGTTCAACACAGAGGAACAGGAATACCAGCTCATGGTTGAGGAGTTCAACACAGAGGAACAGGAATACCAGCTCATGGTTGAGGAGTTTGGCACAGAAGAACCAACCAATGAGCCCAAGGTTGAGGAGTTCAACACAGAGGAACAGGAATACCA
>CAKAOI010045008.1:0-17692 GCA_916701655.1 Sebastiscus albofasciatus | reverse complement strand
TGCAGTGTATCTCTCTGTGAACAAAGAGAAAGAAAAACGTCTTATCAGATTTAATTGACCTTCAGGCAGGATACAGTAGTACTATATTGCAGAGTCAGTAAATCTCTGTATGATGATGTCATCGAATGACTAACACAAACTACCACTATTCTATGTTATCAGACTTTTTATTAGGGGTTTGCAGCCCATATTTTCAATTTGATATATATATGGTGTAACGGGACACAGAAGTGACGGTTCGGTTTGGTGCACGTTTGGTACAACAGAAAAAAATAAACAAGTCCGTTTCTTTTCATTTATTTTGAACAGACAGTAGTGGAAGTGTCAAAGACCGACACAATCCTCTCGCTAGAGACTGAGGTAGCATTAGGCCCACTGGCAACTTTGGTAAACTACTTTCATTATAAAAATAAGGAACATTTCAAACATTTCTGTATATGTATATATGTATATGTGTATGTGTATATTCTGTATGTATTTTTCATCGTCCCGGTGATTGGCACATCTGGGTGATGCTGTCGAATGCGGGTTGGCATGTTGGATGTGTTTCCATTCATATCTCCTACAACGGTCGAGCAACGCCGTCACACCGTCCTTGCCCAGCCCGATCTCACAAAAATACGTGAAATGACCATGACATCCTAACAGCGTATTACGTGCCGGTAGCAGAGAAATGATGACAATGGAAAGTCAATTAGGATCCTTTGTTTTGGTGGAGATGCAAATTCCCATCAACAGAAATAGGTTTTAATCAAAGTCCAGTAGGGAGGAGGTCGGGATGGATGGATGAGTCAAACACAGGACTTTCACCAGTGTTTGTGTCCCGTATGAAACCACAAGTCTTTTTTGAATTACGTAGGCTAAGTAAGTTTCGTTACATAGCCAGAAGTCAAAGTTGTTAATTATTTTAACCAAATCCATGTTTTCTTTCCTAAACCTAATTGTTTCCGTGGTGGCCAGACAAGAATGGAGATACTGGAGACAATTCTGCAAAACCCGCTAACACTAGTAATCTCCTCTGTTTTATTATTCCAGAAACAAACATCTAAAATGAAAATTTGTGGTTTCAAGGGGAGTTATGTGCTCCATTTTAGTACAAACTAAGTATTATATTGTGCAATATCAATACTACTCAGGTGTAATTCATACTGAGCAATATTTTCATTTCATTCTCACTGTGCGATATCAATTTTCCACTTGTGCAATCTTGTTAATAGTCTGTTTATTGTCAATACTGTATATACTGCTCCCATTTTTATATTTCCTTTTAGTTAAATTATTCATATTTTGTTACACTTTGTTTAGCTCTTTTTTTTACTGTGTTAGCTGATGCTTCTTGTTTTTCTGCACTTTCCCCTTTGCTGCTGTACACTGCAAATTTCCCCACTGTGGGACTAATAAAGGAATATCTTATCTTATCTTATGTTATTACTAGGAATGATGGACACAAATAAATATGGATGTTTTGCCCAGCATCTTTAAGCATGCATCCACGTACATGAATTGTAAAATAAAGGCTCAATGCTCTTAAACTCAATCACATTCTTCAACTTTCACACATTTAAGCAGTTAATTGACCGGTTTTATTAAAAGCACAGGAAGAGTGTGTGTGTGTGTGTGTGTGTGTGTGTGTGTGTGTGTGTGTGTGTGCACCAGGGGGTAGAATCAGTGTCCATAGATCAGTCCCAGGCAGCCGTCCTCCGTCAGCCTCCACACTCCGTTTCTATGCAAATGCAGCAGTTTATTGTCCTGAACATGTGATGCTTTTGTCTGGACCAGCTTGGGCTGATCACGGCCTGACAGCTTCAATGTGTGTGTGTGGACTTCATCATTAATGGTGGGAGGACCCAGCAATTGGCCAGCCCCGTCCCTGATGAGCAGCTGAGTCTGTCAACACACACACACACACTGTGAGCCACTTCATTTATCATCCTGATGTTAATTGGAACAGGCTTAAATAAACCTATTACCACCCCTTAACACTCATGACCTTGTGTGCACTCATGTAATATCTGTGAATACTACAGCAGGGAGCATCTCTGTCAGATGTTTTCATTTGATCGGACAGATCAGAGTGTGTGTTGTTCGCAGAATTGGCTGGCAAAAACCCACAGCACGCACATCATAAACACCATTGTATTTAATGAGTGTACAGACTTGTTTTGCTAGTAATAATACACTTCTCTCCTCGTAGTGTGGCTTTACAAAGGTCTAGACAGCAATACTCATTAGTTTACTCTCTGATCTCATGGGAATGCGTATAAATAGCAAGATATTTTAGGCTTACAGAATGTAATTAATTAAAGTAATTACACTGAATGGTTATTGCTGAAAAGAAAATGGTAAAATAGGGTTTGATTCCTTGAACGTCTTCAGGATTATAACTTTAAAGAGGGATCAGGCACTCATGAATGTTTTGTGTTGTTCCGTATCGTGAAGACTGAGCTAGTGAACCCGAGTGCGAGACACAGAGAGGCAGGAGACATGGAGTTTGAATAAACGGTGAGAGTTTATTGCTGGGGATAGAGAATGGATTCGAGCCAGGAGTTAACTGAGCAGAGAAGGTAGAGAGAGAGAGAGAGAGAGAGAGAGAGAAAGAGGGGAAAACTGAACCGAGCTGGTCTAAAGGGAATCTGTGTAGCTGAGCCGAGTGATCCAGAGCAGCGAGACAAGGCCAACAGGGTAAAAAATCTGGAGACAGGAACCAGAGCAGAGCAGACGGGACTGCAGGGAGAGGAGAAGCAGGATTAGGCAACGAGCTAATTATGCAAAAAGAGGCTTGAAACAGGCACTGACTAGGTTTACATGCACACTAATATTCCACTATTCAGAATATGATAATATACGGGTCATTGTAAACAACATATCCAATTAGCCAACAGTTTGCAGAGATGCAGGCCCAAAAGAAAAGAAGGAGAAACACACCTATTTTTAAACATCATGAAAGACCTGGATATCAACAGATTTTTGGACGCCGACCTGTTCAATAAGGTAGTTGAAGGAATGAAAGAGGGAGACTGTGTTTGCAGGGTCGAACAAGTCTGCCACCGGTTAGTCAGAGTACACACGGCTGCATGTAAACAGGAATATTAGCGGAATATTCATTTTCATTGGCCATGTGAACAGCTTAGTAGGAATAAGGGCAAAAAACAGAATATTTTGTGCATGTAAATGTAGTCAATGACTGAACAGTAACTATCATCTAGCGAGGTGGATGTGGCAGAGCTGAGTCTTGATTGTCGGATGGGATGCAGCTGGTGATGCTCTGCTCTGCTCTGCACACCTGTCTCCATTCAGGTAATCACATACACAGAAAGAGAGAGAGACTCTGCAGGGTATGCAGAGGTGGAAGTCACGACACATATATGATTTTCTGTAAACTGGTTAGAGTGACTGCTTTGATAACCTGCACTGATAAACCTGCTGAAGTAACAACAACAGAACCAGCCTGTAATTATCAGTCTGATTTCTGTTTTAACTAACAATCATTTTCAGTTTAACACAATCTGAACTCCCTCTTCTGTAACAGATATTATTATACAAAAGACATTGATACATGAAACAAATAAAAATGTCATATTTCCATCATAATTTCCATGTAGTTTTCCGTCATTTGAGCTTTGACTGGAGCTCTTTTAATGACCTCATCTCGTTGTGTCCTCTTCTTCTTCTGCAGTGCTTTAAGGGCACCGACTGGAGAATTAGCTCCAACCAGCTCCTAATCAGTAGTTGAGGGAAACGCACATAAATTCACATTTTCTTATACCAATTTTTTGGGAAATTCAGTTAAAATTTGTGTTACATTCGGATGGAAACTTGATAATGTGATGCTAATGGTACTTTTTTATATATATCGGTAAGTAGGGTAAGCATTCGAGCTTTCTTCTTACATTTTTCTTTCATTACAGTCAACACTAAGTCGACAAACTGCTATTTATTTAGTAAAGTTTGCTTTTAATTTAATAAAAGAATGAGTGCTTGCTCTACATATTTGTGAATTCTACTGGTCTTATGAGATTAAATATAAAGGTAACAGGTAAAGCTGGTCCTGTCTTGGTTTGACAGTTTTTTTTCATATAGCTTTGGGTTAATTGATAAAAGAATAAGAAATTACTTTTGCAGCTGTTTTATTGCTGCCTGAAATATTATTGCGGTGCAATAAAAGGGCAGGTCAGAGTTTATTTGAATCTATCACATAAAATTGAGCTTTGAGAGAGAAGTGTATCGGCGCTCTGTAAGGTCATTTGTTATAGTTAATATTGATGGTTTTACTCTTTGGATTCTGAGCTGTGTGTGTGAACTGTGTACTAGAATTTGAACTCTAATCTAATCTAATCATTGTTTCCATTTTAGAAAGCAGCTTTCACCGAAACACCGGAGGCTACACACAAACACACACACACACACACACACACACACACACACACACACTTGTCTTTCTATACTTGCGAGGACCTCATTTACACAATGCATTCACTAGACCAGTCATTTGAAAAAGACAGATTTTATTAAGGTAGCCAAATAGATTTGCAGATTTTCTTCCATCGTCTTTTACTTAAGATTTATATCTGCAGTTTGTAGCCTACCTATAACCTTGACTCTAATATGAAAGGCTAGCGTTCATTCTGTTTGTTTTACTGATGAGAGGAACATTTACTAAAGTATTAAAGTATTTAACATGTGTGTATGTTTTCAATAACACATACATGAAACAAAGTTTTGATTTATTGAATGTATATCTCTTTGTAATGGCTGGTTTACCTCTTCAAGATAAAGTGGCACAAATTCTCTCTTCTCATGATTCATAAATGTAAGGCCTAATTGTGAAGTGGGTCGCGATGGTTTGTCATTTTTGAAAAGTAAAAAGTGTGTCCACAGAAAAACTGTTTGGAAAACACTGCCCTAAACCCAAAAGGCCTTTGCACAGAAAGTGTGTGTTTTTTGATCAAAAGTGTTGCACGTTTGAAAATGAATATGACGTCATGTTGTGTCAATCACGTTTACACACCGACTCTGAAACTTTCGTCCGTCATTAAAGTTTTCGGAATAGGTTTGTGTGAAAGATTAGACAGCAAAGTTTCTGTGCATGACGTTTTTTACCGAACGTCAGATTAAAAAAATGCATACGAAAAATACGGACTTGGTGTGCAAAGGCTTTAACCCTAGCAACAGTACCACTAAATACCTAATCCAAACCATGGATGTATTAAGAGAACTGGATACTGCATTGGAGGCAGGGCCCTGTTCATTCTTATGAAAGTTGCTCAGCGGCGCATGAAGACAAAATGGTTCGACTTCCGAATGGAAAAGTACCCGGATCTTCCGGCGATCTTCCGCATCCATTGGGCCCATGGAGCAGGCACAGTAGCGTCCGCTCGGTCACATGGCTGATCCGAGTTACAGATGTCTCTTTCTCAATGTAAGTCTATGGGAAAAAGTCTTTTTGGGCCCAATGGCATTAGTGACAGACACGGAAGTTGTAGTACCATCGTTTGGCCGCTATGAAAGTTGGCATCAATGACGGGCGCTCTTCCTGAGGGCTTGATCCAAACCCTAACCCTAACCTGTCCTCATTACGATGGTCTACAACTGAAATTGGTCCTCACAAAGATAGTAATACAACCCCCCTCTCTCTCTCACACACACACACAGACACACACACACACCTCATACAACCTATAGTTTATTAAGGCCTGCAGGCCTTCCCCTCCTGTGTGACATTTACAGCTCGGATAGGAACAGAGAGTGGACTGACCCTTCTGAGCTGTCAATCAAACAACGACGTGAAAAAAGAAAAACAGCTCAAGGTCTAAAAATGATTTATTTTTCCAAAAAAAAATACACTCAGTTCTCCTGGTGTCCTGTAGTTAGTGGTGTGTTTGTACTGCCAACATTTGTCAGTTATCTCCTACATAATTGCAAACAATAGGCAACTTAAAGCACTTGGTTAAACTTGACTGCTCCTCTGATCAGACTCAGTCTGTCCCACGGAGGAAATGCGACGGCTCTCTTAGAAGCTCGATCCGATTCCCCTCCTCCCTCCATGTGTTCTTCTCACTCTATAGAGTTTCAAGGCTCAACTTAAAACACTTTGGCTGTGTTTATTCAGATAAGGCAGCGCAGTGCGTTTTGGCATGAAATGGAGCTTGTTTCCCTTCAGATCATGTTATCACAAACACAAGCTCAACGCAAATGTTCATGGCACCATTCGTCTTCTACTTTGTTCTGCATTTGTATAAGGTTGAAATACAACTTTTAATGCCATAATTAGCACCTGTCCCAAACTGTCACTATATCCTGACAGGAGTACATGAGACAGGTAATCTGTGAAAAAATCAGGTCCCTCTGTGATTTCACTGTGCCTCGAATCAAAACAACCAATCAGAGCCGAGGAGGCTCTAGCAGCTGTCAATCACTGCTCGTGAAACTCGCAAACTCTGATCAAACTGTCAAACTAAGCAGCACTGATGAACTATAAGTCAAGATTGTTACTGTAATGCCTATTTGCCCTCAAATGTTTTCAGAAACATATTTTAATGTACCGTTTAGCTGTAAAATGAGAAATTAGCGATGCCTCCTCGGCTCTGATTGGTTGTTTTTCTTCTTTCTTTTGCCTGAGGGAATTCCCCACAATTCATAGCGACAGCACATTTACACAGAGAAATTAACATTAAGGATTTAAGATGGTACATAAAAAACAGAGGATTGCAAGTGTAGACTGTATTACACACCTGATTTATTCATCAATCAGTTCTTTTAATTTTGCGTAATTAAGCTGTTTTTGACAGAAACGAGTAAGTTGATTATTTGACAGTTACCTCTCATCTCGTAAGGAAAGAGCTGGAAGACTTTTTACAAAAAAATGTAAACTAAAAACCCACAATTGTACACAACATGTTTTGGTGTTGTCAAGGTAACATGATATGTTGCCGCTGCTGACACAGTATCAAAGTACAGGTGTAAATAATTCCATTTAGCTGCTTTGACTTCATGTTCTTGGTCTTGTGCATATTGGCTCACTGTCACTCTCACTGCTACACCTGAATAGAACAGAGACATCGTTAGTGTTATTAGTAACACCTGTACTTTTCCTGTCTGCTGTGAAAAAGGCCTGATTATATTTAAACCATTTCAAGTCCTCTCACACTCAAACATTTACCAGGTGACGTCAGTAAAGTCCCTGAGGGTTCAGGGCACAAAGGCCCTGACATACCAACCGACGGTCGGTCGTTGGGGCCGTTGGTGAGCGTCCCAGTTTTTTCGGCGTGTCCCACACCATTGGCTTTAGTCTGCCCGTGAAATCACAGCTGGCGGTTCGGCTTAAATGAATCAGTGCACGAGATGAGAAACGGAAATGAGGAAAGCGAGCCAACGAGTAAAGTCAAGGGTTTTCATCTTCATCTCATCTGATCACTCCAATACACGGATATTTTCACAACGACATGACCATCTGGAATGAAGCTAAGTGGTGAGTGAGAGCGGTGTGAAAATGGTCGACAAACGCTGCTTTGTTTCATGTACGTATCATAACAACGGCTTGTATATCCGCCGTCCTCGGTCTTCTGGTTTCCCTTTTTTGAATGATGAATACAGACTACTGCGACCAGCTGGTGTGGAGAGTTATTTCATCTCATGCAGGCGCAGAACGTCTGTGCTAACTGGCCGTCGGCTGTAGTCTTTGCGGTGTGGTCGAGTGCAACTTGTTGGCCAAAACAAAAGCATCTTGAGGCGACACAACAGGCGGCCCTCGTCGCCGCTAGTTCTCTGAGGAGGCTTAAGACCTTAGGGGGAACATTGGGCCTAAAACTACTACCACCAGTGTAACATCAATGCAGTGAATACGCACTCAATCCAACAGAATCAAAGACGGGTTGGATCAGACTTTAATAGAAGACCTGTATGTGCTCCATATATTCCACTCAGCATGCCTCTCGTGCTGAAAATATTTCAGGAAGTCGACCAATCCCAGGCTTTCAGACTGAATAAATGCATTCGTCTAGTCTCCCGTTCTGCGTACGTGAAGAAGCCTGTCTTTCTGTGAAGCATCCACAAACAGAGGAATGCTCTTTCACTCTCCATACTGCAGGGATAATGAGATGCTATATCACTGCACTGAGAGGCCTGGGAGCCTCCTGATTAAAACACACACACACACACACACACACACACACACACTTACAGGCTGTCTCCCAGCATAACTAATGGGAGCATTTCACGGTGGTGACAGCGAGCGGCGTGTGTGTCTGTCTGAGCATTATGGCTGTTACGATAATAATGAGAACAAATGAGAGCCATCCATTTCCTGCCTGGCAGCTGATTGGTCCTGATGGCCAATATGGCGCCGGGTAATCCATCTTCGAGCCCCTCCCCCTAACGACTGAGTGGCGACCTGCTGGGAGAGCGTCAGCCAATGGAACGGCACGGTACTGAGGGAGGGGAGGGGTGAGGGTATGGTATAGAAGGAGTGGAACACAACACCTAAACATAGCACCGAAATGAGCTCACTATAGAATCATCGCTACTACTACTACTACTAGTAGTACTGGTAATACTACAACTACTGTCACAACAACTACATCTACATCTCATCCCGACACTAAAACACCAGCAGACTGAGACAGTAGAGCAAAGAATGGATCGCCATTTGATGAGGTTTATTTCAGCTGATGATGATCCATTAAAATACGTCTGCATCTTTACTTCATTACATCATTTGTTACTTTACTTATTATCATGCATCAGTGTAAGAGCAGCATTTTACTGGTGGAGCTGTTTTAACTACTTTATATATTGTCCAATGGTTCCCAACGTAGGGGTCGGGCCCCTCCAAAGGGTCACAAGATGAAACGGAGACTTGAGATGATTAATGGGGCAGAGACAAAGAAAAAATGTTCTGCTGCACACATTTGTGCACATTTTTTGGATTGTTTGCTTTGTTTTGGGATATATGAGATGATTTGACCTCTTTGGGTCTCAAACAGTCGTTTAAATGAAACGTTTAGAGGGGAAATGTCTCTTTGACAGTTCATAGACATCTGAAACATGACAAGGGGCCCCAATTATTTGTTTTGAAAGAGGTCACAAGCCAAAAAAAAGTTGAAAACCACTGGTTTAATCTGTAACAATGTGTTGCATGTGAAAAGTGTATTATATTTTTTCTTGCAAAAACATAACTAATGAAGTTTTATAACTAAGTTCGGGGACAAAGACCACGCCTCAAACACATCCCATTTCTGCAGCAAAAGTATTTAAGCTCACCTGCATGATCAGTTCACTTCCCCTCGACTCAGCTTTCACATCCCTCCCCCACAAACCCTTTTTATTTTCTCTCACCCTTCTTTCTCTCTTGTTTGATTTCAGGAACCATTGAGGGCTCTGTAAAAACCAAAGCTCGCGAAGAGACGACTTCCCCACTCAGAGTATCAACTCCCCCGGTTCCCTCCGCCTCCAGCTGACACCGGTCCATCATCGCTCTCCTCCATCCATCCTTCTCCGACCCCTCTTCACCTCATCTCCACACCCACAACCCTTCATCCCCTCATCCCTCATCCTCCTTCCTTATCCATTCCTCCTACATCATCATCCTACTACTACTACTGTTACTATGACTACTATACTACTAGAAGTAGTGGTACTCTAAGTACCACTACTAGTAGTAGTGATGGATGTGTGGATATTCTCCATCAGTCTTCAGCAGGCCAGCTGTCTTTATTACAGTGAGATCCTCCAGCTTCTCTGTCATACAGGTCAATACCATGGCCACCAGGGGGCCTCCATGATTCAACCTTAGCACACTTACAGTTGGCATACTATGTGTGTGTGTGTGTGTGTGTGTGTGACAGCAGAGAGGACAACTCATTTAGGAAGTCCCTCCAGTGGACAGTCATGCGGCAGTGAGGGAGATTAATTGGAAACAACAAAGAGGAGAAAAAGATTAAGGAAAGGGAAAGAACTGTCTGAAGGGCTGGTATCTATAATACCATATTATTCTAATGGACTAATTAGTATAACGGACCCGCCCTTTAAAGGGAAATCCTGGTATATTTCAACCTGGCGTATGTCTCATAAATGTGATAAATATTGACTCTATGGATCGTGATAACTTTGCACTAAACATGATGTTTAGTCTGACTGAAGTAAACAGTTGAAAAGACAATCTACAACTTCCTGTCCTTTGATCCTATTGTTGTCACCTTTCCCAGAACCGATTCAGCCAATTCCAACTGATTAAAAACAAGTCGGACTCAATGAGAGTTGCTCTGATGGATGACTGCAGTTTGCTTGAGTTAGCTTAATATGAGCCACACTGCTTTAAATTCAATCTGTCTACTACTAATGCTTAACCTGGAGCTTTACTCATGGGAAGTAAGAGGATGTGGAATAGAGGACAAGTAAGGTCACCACACACACACACAGCTCTCTCGTGATCCCAGGACCTGTATAGACTGGACAGAGACAGTAGTAGCCTCTAATGACTCTAGAGAATATCAGTGGTGAAAAGTAACGTACTACTAAAGTACTATACTTAACAAATCTCAGATACTTGTACTTCAGTATTTTCATTTAATGCCGCTCAATTTTTCACTACATTTCAGAGGGATATATTGTACTTTTTACTCTACTACACTTATCTCATGGTCCAACGTGATCTCATCCCTACTCGTCATATTTTGCCGCTTGGGTAAGAAAACTACTTAGTTAGGCAACGTAAGCCATGGACATAACGTCAAGTGACATAATGTTGTCAGCGGTGTTATAGTACTCGAGATCAGTCTTGGTTCGAGACCAGTTTTTGAAGGTCTTGGTCTTGTCTCGGACAAAGAGGACTCAGGATTTCATTTCAAGACCGGTCAAGATCACAACTGTGGTGATAGCATTAAATTGTCTGTACATCATTACTGTGATTGGATGTAAAACGTCCCACTTAAAATGCAACCAGTGACTTATTATGATAGAGTTCCTCGTTGCTTTGAAGATCATAAAACAACAATTATCATAACTGTAGTTACACAATAATTTAAACTACCAATCAGTGCAGTAAAACAGTTCAGATTTGCTCCACCTCAGTCAGATAAAATATTAAAATGCTGCTTGTACATGAATGCATCAATAAAAACAAAACATTGTAATACATGTAAGGGATAATGTGCAGCGAGCCGGTCATTGCTGTGAAATAAACCCCGACAGGGCGATGCGGCTGAAGGGGTTTATTTCACAACAATGAATTATAAGGAAATAACAGACTGTAGAACGCGGTGATTGACCAATCAGAATCGAGTATTCAACAAAGACGTGTAATAATTATTGATAATGCAACATTTTGAAACAAAGACAATGCTACGTGACACATTGTTTTAGCAATTTAATGAGGACATTTTTTGAATGAATGCATCTGTGCAGTCATGATATGTGCCATACAATGTCTGCTCCTGTCAACTAAAGCATGATCAACATGTTTCTGCTTCTGTTTAGGAACTCACAGCACTTGGTGAAAGTATTGGTTAAAGGATTGCACGAAACAGAGATATGTTTTTTTTTTTCCCACACAGTCTTCTTCCTTATCAAACCCAAGGAGGGTGAAAAAAGGAGATGTCACGCATCATCAACGCGTCATATCTTTGGGGTAGAAGCTGATAGTTCGGTCAGAGATTCAAGTGTTTTATGCTCGTAGTATCCTGGAGTCTGCAGCAGAGATGAGCTGTTACAGAGATCCGGTAAGATCACTTCTTTCTAACTCCACACCGACAGATTTCTTTCATTTTCAAACTTGAGGTCTTCAGCCCCAACAGATGCTGACTGTAGTGATATCACTTGGGTACATTTTGATGTGTAAAGTTGGTGGACTTCCTCTTTAATGTTAAGCCAAATGCAGACCACAACACTTTGCATCATCACTGCTGGAAATGAAGAAGAACAATTGCAGCTTTCAAGAGGAGTAGGGCAATAGAAACATACAGTAAACGTTTATTTCTTGCAGGTCTTGTGGTCCGATGTGATCTCATCCCTACTCGTTAGATTTTGCCTCTTCTGCAAAAATAAGTTAACGGCGTAAAATGGTGTCAGTCTTGGTCTTGTCTTGGAATCGACCGCATTTTTACTCGGACAAAGAGGACTCAGGATTTTATTTAAAGACCGGTCAAGATCACAACTGCGGGGTTATCACTAAATTGTCTGTGCATCATTACTGTGATTGGATGTAAAACTTCCCACTTAAAATGCAACCAATAACTTTTGTCATTTCTAATTTGAAATTTCTGTTAACGGCTGTCACCCCTCCCCGCCCCGCTACACACACTCCAAGAAAGTGTCAAAGTGGGAGACAAGAGAAGAAGCTACAGCTGTCTGGGAGGAGATTTCAGCCAAATCTTTGGTGACAAAATGTGGTCTTGGTCTTGTCTCGGTCTCGAAACACTGGTCTTGGTCATGACTTGGTTGGTTTAGAAGGTCTTGACTACAACACTGGTTGTCAGTAAAATCACTCCACTTCACACGGGACATGAACGCGGTCGTTTGAGTAAAAGTCCTGTGTTCATCACCCCTCCTACTCACCCTATAGCGGACTTCTCGTTCTTAAATACTACGTCCGTTGCTCTGCATCTAATAATGATGCGGATGGGTTTACATTAGAGTTAGTTGAAAGTCCGGTGTGTCTCATACAAACGCAATAGGGTCAATTGTGCGTCAGTATCAAGAGCCCGAGGGCCATTGCCCAAGCATTTGTATTTGACGCCTGCTAGAGCTGGTATCCCCTTTGTGAAATGCAGTATTGCAGTTCTCAGGCTGGTGTAATTTAATAATAACTGAGTGTAGCATGATGAATTGTAGAATAATTAGTTCCAAAGAGCAGGCTTTTCTGAACAAAACCAGCCTTTCATGCAGCAGCTCTGGAGGTGAAGTCATAGGATTAAGAAATGTGTAACGCTAGGCGGGTGATTGTTACCCAATGATCGGTCACAGAGAGCACTGCCCTGATTCTGTCAACTGCAGTGTTGTTGCAGTCAAAAGTTTACTTTAAGGACCAATGCGTGTTTTGTCCTGTGTGCTAAACACCACATTCAGGCCTATGTCACAATTAACCCTCTGAGACCCACAAACTTTACTGTCTTTCTGAGGCTGTAGCAGGCTCAGTTTTAGAGGTAGGAATGCACAAATATCATATGAGACTACAGAACCTAAGGAATCCAATGGTACCAACCATGTCATGCTAGCATGTCAGGAAGGAGGCTAAATAACGCTCCAAAGTTTTGAAGAGGAAAAAACTGGCATGGCGATTTTCAAAGGGGTCCCTTGACCTCTGACCTCAAGATATGTGAATGAAAATGGGTTCTCTGGGTACCCACGAGTCTCCCCTTTACAGACATGCCCACTTTATGATAACCGCATGCAGTTTGGGGCAAGTCATAGTCAAGTCAGCACACTGACACACTGACAGCTGTTGGTGCCTGTTGTGCTTGAGTTTGCCATGTTATGAATTGAGCACATTTTGTATGCTAAATGCAGTACCTGTGAGGGTTTCTGGACAATATTTGTCATTGTTTTGTGTTGTTAATTGATTTCCAATTGATAAATATATACATACATTTGCATAAAGCAAGCATAGAGTAAATACAATCTATTTACTTTAAGTAGATAAAGTCTGTAGGACAATAAAGTAGTTTGAGCAGTTTACCAGTAAATGTTGTGCTGGTCACAGAGAACTGACACTGGAGCGTGTTCCATGACGAACACACAACGGCGTTGCACGTCGTCAGTAGGGGCAGCTGGTTAAGTCAGCATTGATGCAGACTCGCTGTTGGAGGGTTTTATAACCCACTTCCACTCCCCGCTCATTGGTTTGGGATGGCACTTAATATGGCGGACCCTCCACGTGCAAACGGAGTGGAAGTGGGTACGGAGAGGGTGGTTTGGATTTTTATGTGCCATTCGATCCTGTGATTCTTGCGTGATTTTGTTCCAAACTGCAGTGCAAAGTTAAGACACAAACCCCATGATGCCAACGAAGCACTTTGTTTGAAGCACATGAGGTCCATACATTTCTATTATAAGTTATCTGATGAAAAAACCTCAATGCTGCTTTTCATGCATGTTTTAAGATAAAATCAGTCAGCTGTTCCTAAACAGTGAAGGTCTGAATAATGGAGCTTATGATAATCACATGCAGTTTTTGAATGCAGTATAAATGTGTTATTTTCACCTATTTTAAAAATGATGTATTTGAATATTTCTGCATGCTGCGGTCCTTAAACAGTCTTAGAATTGCATAAATTGGGTATCATTGTAAAGCTGAGACTTGTTGATCCAATGAGCCTGCATTGTAGCCTCAACTGTATTCATGTGTGATGATGTTAGTCCCCATAGTAGCTAGTAGTATAGGGGGAGATAGCTGACCTGCTATCTCCCCCTGAACACCCTCTGTACCCCGCTAGAAAGGACAAAACAAACAGGTCTATCGTGGGTCACAGAGGGTTAACTACAAAACAAACCATTCTGGTGTGTTTTTGACCTCTGACCTCCCCGTTTCCTACTTTATCCTGCTCTAATCTCCTCTACTCTCCTTTCTTTTTTATCCCCCCACTTCTTTACTTTGCCTTTCTCTAGGTTGTTCTTGTACTCCACAAAGAAACGTCCTCTCTACTTGGTTTCCTTTTCTTTTCCCGCTTCGCACCTTCCCTTTCTTCATCTACTCTCCTCCACTTCACTCTATTGTTCTCTCTTTTTCTTTCTTCCATCATCCTCCTCTCTCCTCTGCTCCTCTCCTCTCCTCTCCTCTACTTCTCTGTCTCCTCTCCTCTCCTCTCCTCTACTTCTCTGTCTCCTCTCCTCTTCTCTCCTCTGTCTTTGTAAATTCACTTAGAGTTAATTGCTTCCAGCAGGCTTTTCTCTCAGTGTGTCACGCTGCTCTCCGTCATGTGATGACACTGTGTGGGCTTGTTATCGGGGGGCCTGTGGGCAGCTGCTGGGTGGAGGAGAGGCCTGGTGGCACACCGCACGTGAACTGACTCGACCACTTTGACGTAGACTTTCATGGACCCTGTGTGACCACGCTTGCTGCTATATGGCCATGAGATCCTCTGCAGTGTAGAGAGAGAAACCCTTCTGCTGCTTTGCTGTTTGGGAGTGGATGACAGATCTTTCTTAAATGGCGGAGGAGGTTTTAATTTCATCGTCTGGGAAAATCACATCGGTAAGTTCAGACTGACTCTAAGAATCAGGTCAGATCAGGAGCCGGGGCCGTCAGCTGACTGATCCCCTATTGTTTTAGACATAGAGTCCCAGCAGCTAATAGCATTTACTACCTGCTTTCAAACTTTAACACTCCCATGCTTGGGATATAGAGGATCAGTAGCTGCACTCAGTAGGGTATTAAGAGATACCGATATTTGATACCAAACCTTAAAATCATAACATTTACTACCACAAACAAAACCTACACTGTAAAAACTGTTAAGTCAACAGTCTTGAATACTTTTTGTTGTTGTTGGGTGAACTCACTGATATTTTGAGTTGGGGCAGAGTGGATAATATACAGTAGGCTTCAGGACAGCCTGCATGAAAAAGCACTTTGAACCAACTTCAAATCAACATGTGAATTATAATAATCCGACTTGATTCAATTTCGAAACTTGCTATGAAAATGAAGCATAACTTTAATAATCTTCAATATTCTTTTTAGCAGCTCTTCTTTTCTGTGTATTGTGTCATATCTGCTTTGAGTAATTAGTCACCACAATTCACTTTGCTTTCATAATGTTAACAAGGAATCGTTTATTTTATGTTAGATAACCGAATACACTGACTCATTCATAATCAAAGATGGACTATCAGGCTTCAGGGGGAGTTGTGTGTGTTTTGAGATCGATCATTCTTGCTGAGTGTGTCAGTGTTACAACTATTACATTACTTATCCTGTTTTGGCCTCATTTTAACAATGCTATAACCATGACAGCATTAAGAGTACATTCTAATAGCATATAGACACTTGTTGCATAATATATCACAGACAAGATGATATGCACAAGTGTGCATGTGTGTGGTGACAGAATGAGAGGAGTGAGTGCATCTGAACATTAGTGTTTGAGTCACTGACCTGTGTGAAATCTGCCTCCATTTAGGCACTGATCGCCCTTCTGTTTATTTGTCAAAGTTAAATATAGTGCATATAACTCATCAGATTTTTCTTCTTCAAATAAATCTCATCCATCATATTGAAAAATCATGCTAAGGTTCCCATAATAGACTGCACACACAGGGCCAGTGGTAACAATGTAAAATATATTTTGTATTTTATAATTTGTTTCATTGTATTCTGTTTTTAATTAGTGATTTTTAAAGGACCAGTGTGTAATAATTAGGGGTAGCTATTGGCAGAAATGGAATATAACATTCATAATTATGTTTTCTTTAGTGTATAATCACCTGATAATGATAACTGTTGTGTTTTCGTTACCTTAGAATGAGCCGTATATCTACATAAGGAGCGGGTCCTATCCACGGAGTCCGCCATGTTTCAGCTGTGCCCCTAATCAAACATTGTTAACTTTTACTGCTTGGGTCGGAGTTGATAACGTTACTCGCTCCTGTCGCCGCCGCCGCTCTCTCTCTTGCTTCACCACTCACTTCCCAGGTACACACACGCTCTGCGCCCTGGCTCTGCTCCGAATGACCTACAACTGGCTCCAGAGAGGTCCATTAGCATTTTCACACTCTCCAACGCGCTTGGCACACGGGAGAGGCTTCAGTTGGTTGCAATCACCTCACCTCACTGCTAGATATACTGCCAGATCCTACAGTACACACTGGACCTTTAAATCATAGTTTTAAATACCAATGCATTGGGGTCCTCGGGGACCCCAGTGGGTAGTCCTTGTATGTTAATATAGCTTATTGGTAGGATGAGGGTTAACCCAAACGTTGACTTATTTGTCAAGTGAATCTTTTCCTAAACCTAACTGAGTGGTTTCCTGTGAAAAGACTGTATGCATGTAACGAGTGGAGATTGGCACATATTACTGGATATTCTTAGGAAAACAAAGGTAAAATGAGGACTAACACGTTGAATTGAATGAGCTGTCATCTGTTAGTTAGGTAGGATCATTAACATCTGCAGCTTTACTATTACATTAAATGTTAGAAAACTGTATAATATATGTTAATGTGAAGTATGATGACTATCTTCCTTTAGGGCATGTTAAAATGCTAGAACAGAGTACCTTCATATGTGTATGCTAACATAATAGTATATAGCATGCTGTCATTCAACGGTGTTGCATAAATATACCTGAAGACTATTTGCTCTGCTATTATTCAAATGTGTGTGCTACAACATTAGCTCTAATATTAGTACCACCCAGCAGTGTGTGTTCAGTGTTAGCATGGAGATGAGCTACTGAGCAACAGTATTTAGTAGACCGGGGTTCATTTTGATATATATATATATATATACACTTACCGGCCACTTTATTAGGCACACCTGTTCAATTGCTTGTTAACACAAATAGCTAATCAGCCAATCACATGGCAGCAACTCAATGCATTTAGGCATCTAGACGTGGTGAAGACGACTTGCTGAAGTTCAAACCGAGCATCAGAATGGGGAAGAAAGGGGATTTAAGTGACTTTGAACGTGGCATGGTTGTTGGTGCCAGACGGGCTGGTCTGAGTATTAAACTGCTGATCTACTGGGATTTTCACG
>CAKAOI010045007.1:12393-42080 GCA_916701655.1 Sebastiscus albofasciatus | reverse complement strand
ACGCCCTTTCTGTAGGGCTTAAAAGAGGAGGGAAACTGCACACCCAGTGTCATTCTGATCTCTCCTTCACTCAATGCAACATGTGTTATCAGCCTAACCAGAAACTCTGGTCTGTTTTAGGCCCTTTTGAGATTCTGTGCTCTTTGTGTTTTGTTTATTGAGAGTGTTGACTATCCTAGTTGGGGAAACAAAAGAAATACCAATCAATTGGGTTACCTGCCCTAGGACGTTTAGGTGCTAGTTGTGCTAGAATCTGTCTTGCCTCACGACAGCCTAACGTCTGCAGGCTGTATTTTGTTATTCTATTCATTTGTTGATTTTCATTGAAACCCTTTATACCCATTTCTTTTAGTGTATTTAATTTGGGGAAACTTTAAAAGGAGGGTAAAAGGAAAAATAAAACCAATATTTCAGTTTCCTTAATTGTTTGTTATTGTAGAGGCATTTGTTCATTATCATTATTATTATTATTAAGGAGGCATTTTATTTTATATTATTATGTGGATGGGAACTGTTTTTCAGTCTTCTGACTGATCATCTACAGTCTGGGGAAATCAGTACCGCCACAACACAGCTAGTCACCCATTTTATTGTCCAACTGAAATTTCAAACTTATTATAATAAATAATGACTATATTACCCTTTAAAGTCGATTCCCTTTAAAACACATTTGAAAGCTTTTTTCCTAATAATTTAAACTCATAGAAACATTAGAGTAAAAGGCCAAGGTTGGGTCCCAAATTCCATACTAACATGCTATTTAGTACGCTACCAGTATGTGAGATTTGTTAGTATGTCTGAAACCAAACTGTTTTTTTTTTTTTTAAATTGCATACTATTTCTGGTGAAATATTACAGTATGCAACGCTGGACACTACGGCGGCATAAATATTCCACAATGCAGTACTGACGACAATGTTCATAACAGATGTTTACAGACAGCTCTGTAACGTTAATATTGCTTCGATTTAACTGTAAGTATCAGATTTCACTTTGCTAGGAGTAATATATATTTTAAAATTCCGACTTTGATTCTCACAAACCATCGTTTTGGTCACATGAGGTTGGCACGGGTTACAAATTACAGCTCAGTGTGTACGAAATGGTCCATACTACTGTTTATTCACATAAAAGTATGTTGGACGATAGTACACCTGTTGAGTATGTAGTGCATAGTGTGCGATTTTGGACGCAGCCCAAGAAATAAACATCATGCATAAGGAAATTAGTAAGTCAGTCCATAATGACTGTGATATGATATCTTACCAATTTTAGGAATGACGGTAGTTACAGTTGTGTGGTTTTTCCTCTCCACTGTATAGTCTAGTGAGCACACAAAAAGGGCAAATTAAAAAAAAACAACAACATGTAACATTCAGGGTTTTGATCTATTTAAAAGCAGACAGGTCCCCGTCCTTACTGTAGGTGCAGACTGTTATGTTCTCCAGATCCACAGCTGCTGAGTCACAGAATATGCAAACCGTGTTGCTGTTCTCAAGGATGCGCAAGAAGCATCCTGAAGGAGTCAAAACAAGAACACAGTTCACATGTTGGGCCCTTTAATACCCAGATACTCACAAATTATTCATTTCACCCCACAATGTAACAGTCACAGTGAAGAAATGATGTGCTTTTCATATTTTGTTTGATTAGTTGCTTTATGTACTGTATTTATAGTATATATTTCTTGGTATTCACCAAAACAGAAAAAAAGACATTTGCCAAACTAATCCAGTTCGTTGTCGCACGTTGCCAAGGAAAATGGTACCACATCAGCACAGGGACAGGGCAGGCTGACATAATCATTTGTAGGGTTATTGGGCCAGTGATGTAAAGTAACTAAGTACATTTACTCAAGTACTGTACACACTTTTGACACATTTTACTTGAGTATTTCCATTTTATGCTACTTTCTACTTCACTACATATCAGATGTAAATATTATACTTTTTACTCCGCTACATTTACTTGTTACTTTTTAAATTATCAAATTACATGATATGATGCAGTACTATACTACTAATCTACCCAGTAGTATACAAAATAACAAAAATTGGCTCCACATTGGCAAACTATAACATTCAAGAGCTCTTATGTGTATTTATTAATGATAAAAACAAAGCAATATAATATTCTATGATAATATAACACTGTGAAAGGAGCCATTCAGCATAAGGCGTACTTTCACTTTTCATACTTTAATTACATTTTGCTGATAAAACTTTTGTACTTTTACTTAAGTAACATTTTGAATACAAGACTTTTACTTGAAATGTATTTTTAGGTAACCACTGCATTGGAGGCTCCGTAGCTTTGTGCACAGTGATACACCACATTAATGGCCACATCATTCACTCTGGCTAATCTCTCACTGATGATGATAAAATAATAGTGATGTTAAAAGGTCTAAATGGTCAGTGACCCTCTGTGTGTGTATGCCAGCTTTAATCAGAGCAGGTTGAAAACATTACCTGGTTCACAGTGGGTGTCATTTGAACATGAGTTGTTCACTCTCTGTTTCTCACCACAGCACTCCAGTGAGTTCTGATGTAAAGCCTGCAGACAGAAGAGCAGAATAACAAATCAATCTAACCTGAACAACGGCACACATTGGCTCTTTGGCAGAGTAACATCCATGTTCTACCTTAGTCACAGGTGTCTCGGGTCTGATGAGAATCACAGTTGCAGCCAAGACCAAAAGGAATGACAGAGCCATATTCAAACCCTTAAAGAGCGAACAGACTTGAATTAGATACACATCAATGACTTTGACAAGGGGCAGTGTAGGACAAATACCAGGAAAGAAGAATGATCAAACAGAACACTATTTATCTAATACAGGTAAATGGTAAATGGACTTGCATTTATATAGCGCTTTTCTAGTCTTCCGACCACTCAAAGCTCTTTACACTACATGTCAGCATTCACCCATTCACACACTGATGGCAGAGGCTGCTAAGGTGCCAACTTTGCCCATCAGGATCTAATCTAAATAATCATTCACACACCGATGGCTCAGCCTCCGGGAGCAATTTGGGGTTGAGTGTCTTGCTCAAGGACACATCGACATGTGACCGGAGCAAAGGGATCGAACCACCAACCTTCCGATTGGTGGACAACCTGCTCTACCTACCTCTGAGCCACAGCCTCCCACAAGTGTCATACAGTATATATACTTTATTATTGGGATAACCAGAATAAGTCAAATAAGTTGGTACTGTTCTGTCTTGTGGAATCTGCTGTTTATTGACCAACCTAAACTTAATAACAATGTCACATTTGTAATCTTGTTGACTTATTCTTTAACCACATATTTAGGGATTTAAATCCCAATCTTGACAATATTTAACATAAGAGATATACTTTTATTGTCCCCATGGGGACATTTTTTACACAAACACTTACAAACACTAAATTAAAATAGCATCAACAACAATAATAAACGATTCCATACCAGACAGGGAAACAGTTTCACAGAAACAGATGTTTCAACACATACGCAGTCCACGTCCATAATGGCACATACTATCACACACACCATGGCAGGTATTGCACCCAGGTAGTGCACTGCACCGTCTACTGTCTTGTCCATATTGCACATACAATAGCCCAATATTACACAGATGCAACATATTGCACTGTCCCTATTTAACATATTGCACTGTGGACTGTGTTTCATTAAGGCTTGCACAGCTATTAGTGTGTAGACAGCAATTCATATTTGTTTGGCTTCTTCTGGTATATGAAAAAAGGGGTATTGTGGAAAAAACATTTAATTTCTCAAAATAAGGTAGCAGTTTTATCTGTATGTCATAACTGGAGCATCTATCTTACAGATTCTGCACTAGTATAAAAAACAATCCCCAGCCCCTTTAATAACCTTTGAGGTGTCTTGCAAGACTGATATTATGTTTATTTAGAGTTCATTTACACGTTTTGCTCCCCACCATATGTCATGAAACAGTGCACAGCATCAGACTTTGTAGGTGAATGTCTGAATTAGTCTCTTATAAACATGAAGTCTATTGTAGCTGCCTTAACCTGGCTGTCAAAATCACCTTCTGGCTGAGGATATGTTAAATCAGTGCATCAGTGTTGCATCCAGACTACACAGATAAGCTAAATCACGCACAACAACAAGAGTTGAGCTCATTTACAGCCTTTCTTAAAACACTTTGACACCTGTATATTGTTTGTTCAATGCAACATGATGTAGAGGTGAGCAGCAGCCTGCCTCAGTACATGTCATGCTAACAGTGAGCTGAGTTACAGGATGCAGCCAGCCCAGGTGTGTAGCTAGCTAGCACCTGTCACTGTCAGTGGGATGATGAAGTTAAGTCGTGTTTGTGCTAACGTTAGCAGTCACAGCTACAACAACCATGTCAGCGGTAGAGAGGCAGCTTTACTAATCTGTTTAGATCCGTTGTACATGGTCGGGTGTGTTTAAATCACAGACTGAGACTGAGCAGCTGCTCACAACTAAAAGTTCATTACTCACCAGTAACAACAGCAGCTACTGAGGCTGTGGCCTGACCAGACACCGAGCTGAGGGTTAGTCAACAGGTCAGCTCCTCTGGAGTAGAGCTGGAACCATAAACACACCTAGAGTTACTGTCAGGTCTGTCATCAACACAGCTCCGCAGTTGAAGCACAGAGAGTCCTCCAGTCACACTGCGGAGCTACCAGCTACCTGCGCTCATCTAGCATACACACTTCCGGGGGCGGTTTTCAAAATAAAACTCCGACTGTGTTTATGATTCAAATAAATTAATAAATATGAATACTACTACTACTACTAATAATAATGAATTTAATAACAACAACAAAAACAACAATAACAATATATAATAATAATAATAATAGTAATAATAGTAATAATAATAATAATAATAATAATAATAATAACAATAACAATAATGATAAAAACAATAATACAAATAATAATGATAATAATAATAATAACAATAATAATAATAATAATAAAACAACACAATAATAATTAACAATAATTATCAACAATTAAAAATAAGGATCAATACATTCAGTCCATTAATTTGTACCGTAATTCTTTTTTTTATATCAACATTTCTGAAATTGATGTACATGCAATGTGAATGAATTAGAATATTATTGTAATGTAAGGATAATTGTTTCTGAATGTAAATTGTCATATTTGGCTAAATTTGCTGAAGAAGTGCTGGCTAATAATAATAATAATAATAATAAAACAACACAATAACAATTAACAATAATTATCAACAATTAAAAATAAGGATCAATACATTCAGTCCATTCACTTGTACAGTAATTTTCAGGGAATATGCAGTACAACTGGAACACATCACAAAAAGCATAAAAATAAACCATAGTTATAACTGTGGTGCCTCATAAAAAGCCCAATGAGGACAAACTCTATTACCTTGTTCACTAAAGCACATTTTGAATACAATACTTGGAAATTAAATTATTATTCTTTTAATATCAGCATGTTTCTGAAATTGATGTAACTGCATTGTGAATGAATTTCAATATTATTGAAATGAAAGGATAATTATTTCTAAATTTAAATTGTCATATTTGGCTAAATATGCTGAAGAAGTGCTGGCTAATAATAATAATAATAATAATAATAATAATAAAACAACACAATAAACATTAACAATAATTATCAACAATTAAAAATAAGGATCAATACATTCAGTCCATTCATTTGTACAGTAATTTTAAGGAAATATGCAGTACAACTGGAACACATCATAAAAAGCATAAAAATAAACCATCATTATAACTGTGGTGCTTCATAAAAGGCCCACTGAGGACAAAATCTATTAACAATGAAAACCTTGTTCACTAAAGCACATTTTGAATACGAATTATTATTTTTTTAATATCAGCATGTTTCTGAAATTGATGTACATGCAATGTGAATGAATTAGAATATTATTGAAATGAAAGGATAATTGTTTCTGAATGTAAATTGTCATATTTGGCTAAATATGCTGAAGAAGTACTGGCTAATACTTCTATTCAGATTATTGGTTGTTTTCCTCTCATGACATAAAATACAGTTTGGGGTGCCTGTTATATAAGAAATAATACTACAGCAAAAGACCTTTCTCACAATAGACATTTTAACTTGTCATAGCAGGAAAAGCACAGGTGCAATTGATAACAATAGTGATGGCTCTATTTTGCATTTTCTATTTGCCAGTTAGCCAGTATGCTTACCGAGCTAGAGTCACTGCACCTGAATGGACTGGTATTAGCCAGATTAACCTGTTATGTGGCTCCAGGGATTTTTTTTGTTATTGACACCACACCTATGCCCTCTGTGGAATTTATTATAAAGTTCCCATTAAATCCAATTGCAACCAGCACTCACTAGTACTATATTAGGGTCTAATTTTTAATCAAATTAACTATTAGGAATATGGATCATGTGAGTAAAATAATAAAGCTCTTTCAATTTGAATTTGGCATAAGCCGCCCTCTACAAGACTTTGCCACAAAATTAACTAATATGGGCATATCTTAGTTATATTACTTATTATTATGTTATATTATTATATTGTACTATAGTGTGAAATTCCCAAATAAATTTGCAATTAATGAAATTACCAAAACACAGCCAGATAACAACAGTGAGGTGAATTTTGGGGCTTTTGGGGTCCCTCTATGTTACCAGTTCAACTCTCCAGCCTTGATGGTAAGCCTACATTTATTGAATTAGCGATAATAATGTACCACCAATAAAGTAACTAACTAACTAACTAACTAACTAACCAACCAACCAACCAACCAACCAACCACCTACCTACCTACCTACCTAACTAACTAACTAACTAACTAACTAACCAACCAACCAACCTACCTACCTACCAACCAACCAACTAGCCATCCAGCCAGCCAACTAGCTAACCAACCAACTAACTAACTAGTTAACAAACCAACCAACTAACTAACTAGTTAACCAACCAGCCAACTAACAAACTAACTAACTAACTAGTTAACTAACTAACTGACTTGTTAACCAACCAACCAACTAACTAGCTAACCAACTAACTAACTAACTAGTTAACCAACTAACTAATTTACTAACTAACCACTGTTTCACCTAGGCGAAGTGTCCTTCAGGAGTTGTGCCACACATTCAGTGAACATAATGACAAACACATTTTTTCTTTAAAACATCTTTAAGAGCTCATAAATTTAGTCTATATGCTGTAGAAATACATGCTGATAGAGCAAGTAAATAAACACATTCTCAAATCTCAAAAAACAAGGAAAAGCCTTCCAGTGTTTGATCGCTGTTTTGGTCCTATCAAGTCGTAGTAGTGAGTTTTCCGACGGCCCATGAAAGTAGCCAAGCCTCACATGGCGGGAGATTTAAACCCTCTGGAGTTTACTGCCTGTCTTCACCAGGCCTCTGCTAACTGTGAGTCTATTAGAAACAATAGATGAGCGATTAGTAGACTATTTAATCCACAATAACCACTGTACGCTACTACATTTAAGGCGACTAGCATGTGAAAGGTGTGATGGTATTATCTAGCTAAACAGTTAATGGTAATTAAACTGACTCCGTGTTAATTAAAGCTAACTCTCTAGATTAGCATCAATGCTAACTCTGATGACATCTGCCAGCAGCTGGAGTTATGCTAATTAGCTTTTATTATTAGCTTGTTTTTATTTTGTAATCTTCAATGTTTTTATGTTTTTATAACTGTTTTAATTATGTCTTAATGTTCTTGAATGTTTATGTAAAGCACTTTGAATTGTCCTGTTGCTGAAATGTGCTATACAAATAAATCTGCCTTGCCTTGCCTATACTAGAAGATCATAGCTTGCTAGAGTGCTACTAACATCTTATATCTTTACAAACAGGTTATCAAACAATGAATCATGTGAAGAACATCAAAGAAATGCTGAGCATCCCAACTGGAAGCAGGTGGTTAGCTTAAGAATGACTCCCATTGACTGTTAATGTAATAATGTTATATGAAGCTGTTGTTAATTTGAATAACAGTGTAATAATAACACTTCATCATCAAAGCCCTATGTTTGTAGAGCAATGTTTTATGTGTGTGTTTACCTGATTTCTACAAACACTTTCTCTGTTTTGCTGCACAAACAAATTGTGTGTTTGTGTTTTCTGGGGACAAAACAACCAACAGAAATGTGGCTACCAGCGGCTACTCCAGTTTCACAGACTCTCAGTTGTTCTTTGGGTCTCAGTTTTGGCCTGAAAATTCTCAAGGTGTGTCTCAAGATATGAGTGTGTCGTCCAGGAACTCCCAGCAAAGTTCACAAGAGGTGAGATTTATCAACTTCATCTTACAAATGGCAGTAATATACCCAGATGTATGGACAAACCTGACCTGGTATGGGACAGCTGATAGGGATAGTTGCAGGCGTGTTGTACTATGAGAAAAGAAAAGAAAAAGTGATGCTATTTGCAAGGCTACCACCTTTTTTTCACTTGTTTTTTTTCTTTCTTCTTTTTAGTAACTTTATACATAAACATATATATATATATATATACTGTGAGACAATAGAAATTTCTTTCGTCAGAGATTTTGCTATATTGTTTGTTAGTTAGAAGCAGATGTACTCTATAGTGCATTATACATTATTGTGAGACACTTTATGAGCCATGATGATTAAAGCAGCAGAGGGTAGAATTGGAGCAAATATGATTAAAAAAAGTATTTTTTATAAAACGGTCACTATATCATGACAGTAGTGCATGAGACAGGTAATCTGAAAACAATCATGTTCCTCTGAGTCCTCCGGTGCTCCTAATGGCATCTGCAGGATTTCACAGACTGGAGAAAAAACAACCAATCAGAGCCGAGCTGGAATCTGTCGTCTCTGAGCAGCTGTCAATCACTCGCAAACTCCGATCAAAAGGTCAAACTAGGCAGCGCTGAGCAAATATGAATCAATATTCTGTTACTGTAATGCTTATTTATCTCCTCAAATGTTTTCAGAAACATCTCGTAGTGTACTGTTTAGCTGTAAAATGAGAAAGTTTGTGACCCGACAGCCATGTTGAGATCAGTTGAGGAAATGCCAAACACCGCCCACCAGCCAGAGCACAGCCAATAGGAACGCTCTCTCTCTCTGGAATGACCTGTGATTGGCCAAAGTGTCCCGACATGGGCTAGATTTTCTAAAGCCTGAAAACAGAGCCATGAGGAGGTGTAGAAGTCTAGTTTTCTCTCAGAGCACTTGAATTACAATATGCTGAAAGGTTATTATGGAATTTTTGCCCAATGATGCCAAAAACATTCTGCCTACTGCAACTTTAAGTGCAGTAATTCACGAGGAGGCCACCTGTTTCTTTGCATTAAATGTTTTCCATTTGGTGGATAAACTTTACCCATTTTATAGGACCAAGAGTGCATACAGTTTTAATAATCATCACTCAGACTATGTGAAAAATAGTTATGTATTGTGTCTATATCTATTTTCTTTTAGGAAAGTGACCCAAAGTTTTCAAGCAGTTATCACACTAAACCTTCCCTGTTTGGAGAATTAAAGGGCAAAGGCAAATCTTTTGGAATACTGGATAAATTTGAAGAGGACAAGAAAAGAGCAAAAGAAAAAAGTGACAGGTACATTTCTATATCACTTGAAACATGCAACTCGCCTTGAATTTATACTTGTAGGATTATAAAAAAAAAAGTACACCTAATCACTTCTGTCCTTTTGCTTTAACAGTGATACTTTAGCCAAAGAATGTAATCGTTTTCGAGAAACTCTCAACAATGTAAGTGATGAAGGCCTCCATTCTGTTGTTTTTTTGATTATACAGCTCCTCTTTTGTAGATGTGACATGTTAAAAAATGCTGCCATGTTTTTCAGATCCAACAACTGGTCGCTGGCACAGAAAGAAATACTGCTGTGTGCCAAACGGTCCTTGAAAAATTTGACAATTTTGCGTCAACATGTAAGTTTCCTAATTTATTGATGTATTTTTTGAAATGATTGAACTTGGAGCCGCTCCCTGCATACTGTAGATCTGATTAATTTAGTAAAAAAGGCAGTGAGCAAATGTTTATTATGACCAGTAGATGGTGCTCTTGGTCCAATGATTAAACATCGGTCAGCCATAATCCCCTCTAACTTTGGAAAATTACTATGTGGTTCCATACATTTTTAAATTATATTGACTTCAGTGTATTAAAATGTGTTTTATACACTCATTTCTATCTTTTTGTTCTTTCATCCCAGTGCAAAATAATCTTAACAGTCTTCAGAGTGACATTTCCCAGCAGTTTGAGACTTTGCTGAAGGAAGTGAGCTCCCAGAAAGAGATGATGACTGTACTGGAGGAGAAGGTGCAAAAGGTGAATAGTATGTATGGAGCTTATGGTGAAGATTGCTGTAGTTTCAATGAGGTGAAGGTAGATTTTGGTGGCTTAATGTTTCTGATTAGTGATGAGTTTAACTGGTAATTTTTACTTTTTAGGGTGGGGACACCACAGCAGAACTTGGTTCAAATCTGCAGAGTTTGAAGAATAGCCTGGAGTGTCTGAGAGAGGAGCAGGAGGGAGAACGAAACATGCTTGAAGAGGCTCTGAAGCTGCTCAGCACCTTCGTCTCACTGCACTCAGCCAAACCCAGACCTGAGAGAGTGACGGACAGTGCCATCCAGACGTCACCAGGGCTGGAACAGCCATTCTCCAACGTCCTGCAGAACAACCAGCTTGAAGACACACAGCTTACACGTAAGTCACACAACCTTGAACACAATCAGGCTGAAATTCCCCCTCAGGGTCCCAGCTGCATCATCGGAAAGAGGAAATCCACTCTGAGAGGTCATAGGATGCGCAAAAAGAGAGCGCTGGTGCTCTCACAACGCAGTAAGCACACTGTCATGAAGGAAAACCGTCAACCTCTCATGAACTGTGACAAAAAACAAAATGTTTCAACACCTCTCTGTGAGCGTCGTGATCCAAACACGGTAACCAGTCGGGACAGTCTCAACCCAGACAGGGAGATAAGATCCATAGCTGAGCGATGTTTCATCACCCCTATCAGCTGCTGGTCTCAGGACAGCGACAGCTCTGTGTGCATCACAGGAATCGAACCCATCTTAGAGAAGATCTCAGCTGAGTCCAAGAGAGGGACCCCAGTGAAACCCCAAGGCCTCTGGCAGCTGTTTGACATGGATTGTGATTTTGATTTAGGCCTTTAGAGGCTGAGTAAAGGACTCAGAAGAGAGATGTGTTTATGCTCTTATTTTTGGAGTACAAGCCAGAAATGTTTATTTATTACTACTTGCGACCCATTAGTTGTAGAGTTATTCCGTCTCTTTGAAGAATTAACACATTGATGAATGTTTTTGGTTTGTATTTATGGTGGAGGAGCTGTGGAGGGGTGTAAAAAAGGTACTAATGATAAGTAAGTTTAGGACAGACTGATCCACAAATACACATATTTAAAGTTTTTCTGCTGATATAAAAAAAAATATTGTAACACTTATTGTCTCTGCTGGCTTCATAATTAATTGATTCTGTACTACTGCTGACTTGACATTAAAAATAAACTAAAAGAATTGAGTGTCTGTATTCAAATAAACAGCCATGCTCTATAATTGCTGAGGTGCGTGTTTATTAGCAGAACTTTTTTTTTTATTATGCTTCAGCAAGCATGTCACAAAAAGAACAAAGTGTGTAATACAATATAAAATATTCAATTTTATATTATGTCCATTTACTATAGTTATTATAAAGCTTTAGTATTAACCCTACAATAATAGACCAAATACTTTACCAGCATCTCGGTATGAGTTGTATTAAAGTCCATCATTATAATTAGGGCTGCAACTAACAGTTATTTTCATAAAGATGAATCTGTCAATTATTTTCTTGGTTAATCAATTAATCGTTTAGTCTATGAAATATAAAAAAATAACAAATAAACTTGCAAATTGTAAGAATTTGCAAATTTCAGAATTTCTCAGTGGCCACTATGATGTCTTCAGTTTGTTTTGTCCGATCAACAAGCTGAAACCTTATGATATTCAATTTACTGTATACGACAAAGAAACAGCAAATCGTCACATTTGAGAAGCTAGATCCAGAAGATAATTTACTTGAAAGATGACTTAAATGATTATGCTGATTAATTTTCTATCAATCGACTAATCGATTAATCAACTAATCGTTGCAGCTCTAGTTATAACCATAATGTATGTCTGGTTAATGTCAAAGTAAATCATTTCCTGGTGTTGCTGATACTGCTATATGCCGCACAGCTGCAGGTTTCAGGTGATCAATCTCTGCAGATGTTACACAATTAAATAAAAAATAACAAATTCTATATTTACAAATGATCTTTCTATCCTCATTAACGTGAGAATCTCTCATAACAACGTGCAAATCATTAACTGCAGATCGTCTTTAATGCAGGGCGCTAAAACCTTTTCTGCTTGAAAAAAATAATGCATTTGGCCCAGCAATAAGTGTATTAATAATTATTAATTTTCTTTGCTAATTCTCCCACACAGACTTTGACCCGATCTGACAGGGGTGTCACTGTTTAACTAAGTCTGCAGGTGGGGACATGAGTCCCCTCGGGTTGAGATTTGCCACTAAGCAGACGTCATAGTTGTCGTGCATCAGAGCGCGCCGAGCCACCACTGTCCACCGGTTCTCCCACGGGTCCAGCTCCAAAATGTCCTTGGTTATATTATCATGGCGATCTAAAGGCATTTAAGAAACAGACACAGAGTAATACAGTCACTTTGAAGCATCTTTCAAACACTTTTTCATTCATTGGATATGGATATTCTGTCATTACCTGCTCCTTTGTAGTATCCACACACATAGATCTTGCCTCCCACCACTCCTGCGTTTGAGGCGTTGGTACGCAGTGAGAGTTGGGCAGATGGGAGAGGAGGTCCATCCCTCCAGTAATTTCCATCTGGGTTGTAGATCTCCACAGCATCGAGGCAGCGGCGGGATTGCCCCCGGTCCACACCCTCACATCCAATACCTCCTGCAAAAATAGCATCATTTTGTAAAACTAATTCTTACATGAATCAATGCAGTCCACTTCATGTAGCAGCATCATCACAATATTGTGTCTATATATGCATACTAAGAGAGATTTAAAATACAAAAGGGGAGAAATTATCTTACCCATCACAAAAATTTCACCATTAAGTGCAACAGCACTGCAGCGGTACTTTGAGTACTTCATGGGACCTAGCTCTTTCCACTTATTTGTGTTTGGATCATACTCCAGGAGGCGGTTACTAAGACGGTCGGGCTCATCATCCATGCGGTATGACTGGATGGTTGACAGGGAGGGAGGGTGTGACAAAGCAGAGCAGGTGCAGTCAGAGATTAGTTCCATACAGATACCGAGCTCATAATAAATGTGTTGATGAAGTCTGATATCTAGATTTCACAAGTTCACTCATGTGTAAAGATGTTTTGATATCACCTGTGGTGATCGACCGCCCATCACATAGAGGCGATCTTTCATCCTGACCACGCTGTGATAGGCTAAAGGCATAGGCAGGGGTGCTGCACTGCGCCAGGGTCCTCCTTGCAGAGACCATCGCTCCACACAGTTAGTGATAAGAAACTGGTTCTTCAGCTTCATCTGCCCACCCAGCAGGTACAGAGTGTCACCCAGTGACCCCAGAGCGTAAGAATCACGGTACTCAGCTGACGTCAGGCATTCCCAGCTTCCTTGGGCCTCTACTTTGTACCTGGCAACCCAAGAAAACAATCAGTACCATCTGTGTGTGTGTGCAAATACTGAGTCACAATATGTGTCGCCTAATACCTTACCTGTAAATCTCAACATTCATGTCCTTCTGTCGGGCCATTTTGCGTACGCCTGCCTCTCCTGCCACTATAATATCATTTCTTTCAGTTACAACCCCGGTGCACACACACCCGAGAGCCTCTGCATAGCGAGGTGAAGTGATGTAGTAGGTTCGTCCTGTGGACGGGGCATAGCAAAAGCTGCGCTCAGTAAAGTTGCTGTATCTTGACCTAATCCCACCACCGTCGTTTCCAACGCAGAGCAGCAGATCTGTGGTCTCCATGCCGTACCGCAGCTTTAGTTTGCGTGGTGCAGCTGAGGGATGCATCGCTGTGACATCCAAGGCTTGATTGAGCATCTCTAGACATTCAGCATCCGCCAGCAGGACCGTGTTCCTCTTCATCGCCTCTTTTAAATAGTCTAGATTTATCAGTGGCAGACGAACCTTCCTCAGGAGCTCCGGAAGGTGCAGGATACGGACCTCTCCATCCATTAGAGTGCTGTGTTTCACCCAGCGAAGGACCACATCCAGGATGGTCTCTTCTCGTGAAACATTGAGGTCATCAGAAGTCAGGAGCTTTCCCAGCTGATGGGCCTCCAGCTCCAGGACCTCCTCATTTTGGCAGACTTGGACAAAGTGCTGCTTCAGGTAACGCTGAGCATGGTCAGCCAGCTCCTCTGCACCAAGGTCACGGGCAAAGTAGTACACACCGAGGCAGTTGGAGGCGTCCATGTTCTCGGTCATGTGCAGCTGACAGCGAGTGAAGACGTCATCCATCTGCAGGAGGAAAGCTGCGATAGAGATGCCTTGTACGTTGGCGTTAGTGAGAGGAAGATCTGAGCAGTACATGTAGTTCAAGAGGAGGGCCAGGCTGTCTGCAGGGGTGTCCCGCAGGATTATTTCTCTGCTGTTGCACTCACGCAGGCCACATGTGAACATCACACGGAAGTACGGGCTAAAGGCGGATAGGACGATGCGGTGACATGGAAAGCTGATGCCCTCAGCAATCAGCACCACATCTGTCAGATGCTCACTCTCCCTCATCTTCCTCAGCTGGTCGAGCAGCGTCAGTCCATGTTTGGCTGTAAGATCCATTTTGCCTCAACTTTTTAGAAACAGTAATATTTAAAAAGTTACAAAGGAAGTTGTGTGCACTCTGAACAACTGGTCAGGAGATTGTTTCTGAAAAAAAAGAAAACAGAAACAAATGTTGAGCAGCTTAATAAGCTATAAGTTAGTGTGAAATTTATTTATAATCCTAAAACTGCTAGTCAAATCAACTCTTTATTTTGTACACATTTGTCATTCTTGAGTATCCTGACAATGAAAATGTAGATAAAAGTTAGTAATTATTGTATTACTTGATTAACCATAACATTTTAACCATTAAAGCATATTTAAGTAATACAAAACTACAACCATATATGGCTTAAGTATTGGGAAAGCTATCAGGATATTTTTATGATCTTCATATTTGCGGATGCACCGCTTCCCGCCTTTTTCAGTCCTGGTAGCGATAGTGATACCTGGCATTTGGGTATCCGGCGATACCAAGTACCGATCCGATACCAGTGTTTAAATAAGCTGTATGCCTCACTGTGTGGAAGTGACTGGGATCATTCTTTTATGTGTAAGGAAACATCAGTTTGACTTAAACATTGCATTCCTAACTTTGTAAAACTAAATGTAACAAATAAATACATAGATATGCATTCACTGAATTGTTATTTATTATTAAAATAATAAATGGTACACCAGCAACTTGGTAAAAAATCTTGAAAATTAACAGGAATTACAATTCAGGTGTAAACCTTTTAAAATGCAGCAGCAAATTGGTCAAAACTGAAACAGGACTTCAAATTCAAGTATATAATGTATATAGTATATAGAACTGAATTGAATAGATCGGCCCCATTATCACCGATATCTGATCCAGCTATTTGAGTCAGTGTCGGTCCAATATCTGATCTGGTATCGGTGCATCCCTATTCACATTTAAGCAGCCATAATTCTAATGAACTACATTTAATAATTAGCCTTAGATATAACAAGTATGAGCTAAATGCCACCATTGTCCATATAACATGTGCACGCTTGGTAGGTAAGTTAGGACTACATCTCTGACTGTTTACATCATACAGCATTCCCTTGTAAAAGCCTTACCATAGTCATCCGCTCTTCTGTTATCTTTGGTTTAAAAAGTCAAGTAAATGTCCACGTTTTTCATGTTGATGGTGCCGAATGTGTCAGTCAGGGGGCTTAGAGCGGGTCTGAGCAATTGCAAGAGACAAAGGTATGTACCCCCTCCACTGCTGTGGCCCTCTGAGCTGCTAACCCAAAATAGACAGTGTTGTGGCACACAGCAAGTAGGTCAGAAGGGTTTGAGTGGTCGGGACAATGTTGGTTTTTAAGCCATGATAGTGACAAACATTGTGATTATATTGACGTTCCTAATTTGACTCATTTGCATTAGGTTGTACTATCTATCTATGTGATTAAAGTATTTCTCCATTCCAGTTTGTTTGTCTCGGTCACATGGGTGCATCTCTGGAATGACTGTAATGAAACATTGCTCCCTGCTCGGATTCAGATTTCATGACGGCACTCTTAAAGGCCCAGTATACTGTATACTGCACCAAGTGTTGCAAAAATTAGACCTTGTCTATTAACGTGGCAGTAGGTAGTATATTTTTGGCATCATTAGGCAAAAAATTCCATAATAACCTTTCAGCATATTGTAATTCAAGTGTTCTGAGAGATAACTAGACTTCTGCACCTCCTCATGGCTCTGTTTTCAGACTTAAACAAATCTAGCCCATGACGGTAGACTTTGACCAATCACAGGTCATTTCAGGGAGAGAGAGAGCGTTCCTATTGGCTGTGCTCCAGTCATGTGACCGGTACGCTTGGCGTTCCTTCACCAGATTTCACAATGGCAGCGGCGTCACAAACTTTCTCATTTTACAGCTAAACCGTGCACTACAAGATGATTCTGAAAACATCTGAGGAGAGAAATAGGCATCAACGTAACGTAATATTGATTCATATTTGATCAGCGCTGCCTAATTTGACTGTCCGGTCGGAGTTTGCGAGTGATTGACAGCCGGCGCTCATAGACGGCAGATGGACAGCAGACCTCAGATCAGCTCTTACTGCTTGTTTTCCTCCGGTCTGTGAAATCTTGCAGAGGCCGTTAGGAGCACCGGAGGACAACGGAGGGAGGACACCGGAGGACACAGAGGCACATGATTTTTTTCAGGTTACCTGTTTCATGTACTACTGTCAGGATATAGCGACTGTTTCATAAAAATAACTTTTTTTTAATCGTATTTGCTCCAATCTCGCCTACTTCAGCTTTAAGTTTGATTCATAAAATCAATTATTTTGTTCAGAAGTAGCCCTCATAAAGTCAAACTGACCCCTATATTTTGAGTTTAAAGGGATAGTCCGGGTGTTTTGAAATGTGGTTGTATGAGGTTCTTATCCATAGTCAGTGTGTTACCTACAGCAGATGACAGATGACAAAATGTATTTTAGCCATCTTAACGAAAGGCCTAACTAAAAAAAAAGTGTTCGCTGTATTAACAATTTTGTTGGTTTATCTTGCCATGAGACACCTATACAGTCTGTTTCCGATGGGGAACTGAAACTGTTATCTAGGCTCTCGCTAAAGCCACCAGACTCCATTAAAAAAAACAGCAACATTTGACTTCACAGAACACAGGAGTTTCTGGTCTAACGCTGCCTCGATTGGTTAGTTAGTGTTATTGTGTGACTTAGTTCAGATTCATCAAAGTCACACAATAGCACAAACAAGCCAACCGATCGAGGCAGCGGTAGACCAGCAGCTCCTGTGTTCTGCGAGGTAAAATTATTGTTTTTTCAATGGAGTCTGGTGGCTTTGGCGAGAGCATAGATGGATACAGCTTCAGATCCCCGTCGGAACAGGCTGTCTGATGGCAAAATAAACCAGTGAAAATATTCTAAATATAGCGTACACTTAAACTGACATTGACTTTTTTTAGGTGGGCCTTTCAACAGCAGTTCATTGCTTTACTTCCATGCTGGTACTCCTGTCTGCGTCTCCAAACTAGGGGTGTGCTGGCTGCCGTCCGCTGTAGGCAATACACCTACTATGGAAGAGCCTCATACAACCCCACTTAAAACACCCAAACTATCCCTTTAAGGTGACATTTCATGGTTCATTAGCTCTACTTTTGCTAGTGAAAGGGGAAAACCTGGAAGGATGGGTGCACATCTGTCAAACATCCATTGAGTTAATATTTTTCCTCCATGATTACATCCTTTGCTTCTTCCAGTCAGCCATCGTTGTCATGAAGAGGCTCTGCCCACAACATCCTAACTCTAGTTAACCATTAGGCAATATGATGTACATATGCAGATACAGTTGTTCTTGTGACAGTTTGTAGTAAACAAGAGTCTTTGGAATAAATCACCTTTACAAGAGTAAAAAAAAAATTATAGTTGCACAGGTTTTGACAGATTCAGCTCAATGGACTCTACACGCAGATTTGGGAAGTACAGAGTGGAGCGGGAAGTGCTTGATGAGCAGAGACTAGAGGAGGTAACGCAGAGAAAAACATACTCTGACACTCACCCTTCTCTAACTGAACACCTTAAAGACTCATTAAGGTAAGGCAGATTTTATGGCTTGATCTTGTCACTTTGACGCTTACACAACTGTATTTTTGTCTGCTCTGATCATCTTGTCAAAGATGACCAGCGACCAATTTTTAACAAATTTATGCTTTAAAATATCAGCCAATAAAAAGACTTTCACTTTTGTCTCTGTGTATCCTTCAACTCTCTTCCAGATGTACAGCACCCAAACTAAAACACAGTGTGGTGAGCAGCTTGCCTGTGTTGTACTGGCTGCCCAAGTACTCAGTCTGGGACTATGGCATGCCAGACCTCATCTCCGGCATCAGTGTGGGCATAATGCACCTACCACAAGGTGTGACAATAGTCCATCATGAGCGAGTAAAATATCAACAATACTGCAGAAAAAAAGCTCATAGTCATCATATTTTGAGGGAATTTCATGACTTGAGGGTATATGACAAAAACCTAATGTATAATTTTGGCTTAGCAAGTAATATTTTGTACAAATACCTCTGGAGAATCTTTCATTTGCCAGTATTACTGCAGTAAAACTAGTATGGCTTTATAAAAACATGAATTAGTAAACTGGGACAGGTGTAACAAGACTTCTGTTTTTCACAGGTTTGGCGTATGCATTGTTAGCTTCCGTACCTCCTGTATTCGGGCTCTACTCCTCCCTCTATCCAGCATTGATCTACTTCTTTTTTGGAACATCACGTCATATCTCCATCGGTAAGTAGACAGAGAGGGATTTACCGTGTAGGCCTGTCACGATAACCAGTTTTGTTGGACGATATATTGTCCCAGAAATAATAAATATTAACAATATTATTGACATTTTTAGACCATTTTATGCCACTGATATACAGTACATATACAGTATATGCATATTATATACATATATACATAGACTGTATATAAGAAGTGGATGTAGTGGATGTAGCCATCTTGGTTATTTGCAACCAGAAGTGACACGGAAGGGTGGAGCTAAGTAGAACCAAACACTGAATAAGACATTTTTAGACGACCAAAAAGGTTATAATTAACTTTCATGAACTGAAATCACACAGTGAAAGGGTTTAAGTTGTAAGACGAAAACACGGACAACTCCCAGACTGACAACGTCGTGGTAACGACATGTCAATCACAAGGTAGCCACACCCTAAAGAATCCCCTGCTTTATTGTCTATTTGACTCTAAATGGGACCATAATTTACTAAATGAACATCATGCTGTATTGAAGAAGACTTGAAACTAGCGATTGAGACCATAAACTCATGTTTACAATGTTTACTGAGGTAATAAATCAAGTGAGAAGTAGGCTCATTTTCTCATAGACTTCTATACAATCAGACTTCTTTTTTGCAACCAGAGGAGTCGCCCCCTGCTGGCTGTTAGAGAGAATGCAAGTTTAAGGCACTTCCTCATTGGCTTCACTTCTCAGACCCCAGAGTTGCCCAATGCACTGATATAATGATAATATATTAGCGTTATAATGCATATACACCCTTTCAAAGAGCAATGAACAATTCATTCTTGAGAATATTTAGACATTGGAATTGAAATGTGAAAAAATAATAAAATATCCTAAATAAATAAAATCACAAATAAAATAAAAATACCACAAACAAAACAATAAATAAAACGGACTCTTGGGCTCTGTTTAAGAAAAAAGTGAAATATCTGTGCAATGCCCAAGTCTTATAATTGTTGGGAAAATCTTGCTGTTTATTTTGTCATCATGTTGGCTAAAATGTTGGTGACATTCTCATATAATCAAACACGCGTGTAAACACAAAGGGCAATATCAAGATCAGCAAATATGATCGAGGTCATGTCCATATACCGTACAATAAGTTTATGATGTAATTTCCGTGACGGGCTTAGTACCGTGGCCATTATAACCTCTGTAATAACACGTGTTTCTGTCTGTCATTGTGTTCAGGTACATTCACTGTGCTCAGCATCATGGTGGGTAGTGTGACAGAGAGGCTTGCTCCAGACACGGATTTCCTCATAAGAAATGGGACCAACGTCACTGCAGAGGTGGACATATCTGCCCGGGACTTATACAGGGTGCAGGTGGCAGCTGCCACTACAGTCCTAGGAGGACTCATTCAGGTCTGAACACAACATCCCACAGAAACGATAAGGTTTTATTTCATTATTACATCTGCCCAAACTCATATATTCATAAATGATTGTTTGCGTAGGTGGCCCTGGGTTTGGTAAAGTTTGGATTTGTGGGAACGTACTTGTCTGAACCTCTGGTACGGGCTTACACAACAGCTGCTGCAGCCCACGCTGTGGTGGCACAACTCAAGTACATCTTTGGAGTTTCACCAACACGGTTTAGTGGTCCCTTGTCACTGGTGTATGTGAGTACTGTCAAGTATTTGATTCCGATTGCTGTGTTTTTGTTGATACAGCAGCACTGATCTGACTGCATTATCTGTTACAGCACAGTTTGACACTCATAATGACAGAAGGAACACTCACAAAAGAGTTCCTCATAATTTCATTTAAACTTTATTTAACCAGGAAGTCTCTTGAGATAGATTATCTATCTATCTATCTATCTATCTATCTATCTATCTATCTATCTATCCCATTATACAGACTTTTTGTGCGTCCCCAATCCTGATCACTTTGCTTGAGCAATAACCCAAAATACATGATGGCGGTTTCCAAAAATGTTTTTATCTGGTTTGATCTTAACGACTTTACTGTGTTGTATATAAATATATAATTACACACAAAATAACAAACAAACAACGAGCATTCTAATTAATTAGATGAATGATGAGTAAGCCTCGCTTTCCTGGATACATTCTTCATTAGACCACTTTGAGGTCCTTGTGCACCCAGACACTGAACGCTGAGATGAGTGCTGAGATTCTCCTGATGTAATGTATTTCAGGCTTGAAACAGGACATTGTTGAGGAAGGACATATCAGTAAACCAATAGGACATTGGACTTTTGATGAAAACATATAAGACAATCTAAATGCTGTATTTATTGTAACTTAAGTGTATATTATAGATTGGAGAATGACCTTACAAGATGGAAATGTCATTTTATACTTTAATTATGACTTAAAATGACAAAACCATTAGGTGCGTACAGCTAGGCATGTGTTTTAATGTGTACAGTAGTGAGTCATAACCACCTCCTGCTTTTCCTCTCTCCATTCTCAGACTCTGAAGGATGTTTGCTCCTTGCTGCCACACGCTCATCTCCCCACTCTGGTGGTCAGCGCTGTGTCAATGGTGTTTCTAATTGCAGCCAAGGAGCTCAACTCTTTTCTCAGTCCAAAGCTGCCGGTGCCGATCCCAGTGGAGCTCATCACAGTCAGTTGATAAGAGGACACACTCTTTATATTATCACCTCTGTGCTCTGTGCTGCTGCTGCTGATGTTGCAGCACTGAAAAAGCACAGACACAGTGGAGCCAAGCAGCTGAATCAGCAGTAATGCCCGGGCCTCTGCATTTGTGCAGTTCGCAGCAAAAACAAGATATTTATGGCTAATAATTAGGTTCACATCTAGCATATGATTTACAACATTTTTAATGATTGAATGTTTTGAAATGTGTTGTGAAATTCGGCTTGGTTGTGTGTTTGTGTTCGTGATCTGTATGCTTTCTGTGATGCCTTTAGATCATGGCAGGAACACTGATATCAGCCTTTACCCACTTGAACAGCAACTACACTATTTCAGTTGTTGGAGAAATTCCTAGTGGGTAAGCATTTGGCTTTACAGCTGTAATTATTTGTTGAATCATATTCCCAGCTTGTTTAGCACTAACTCATTTCCTTCTCCTCTCCCTGTCTCACCAGTCTAAGCTCTCCCAGTGTACCAGATGTGAGTCTTTTTGCAGAAGTTATTGGTGATGCGTTTGCATTGGCCATGGTTGGATATGCCATATCTGTTTCACTTGGCAAAACATTTGCACTGAAACATGGATACAAGGTGGACAGTAACCAGGTAAAACACACCTCTCATCCAAAAACCTGTTTAATTCAATTCATTCAAAATCATTCAAATTCCTTCTTGTGTCTCTGTCCTCACCCCGCTGCAGGAGCTGGTGGCGCTGGGTCTAAGTAACGCAGTGGGAGGCTTCTTCCAGTGCTTCTCTGTCTGCGCCTCCATGTCTCGAAGTCTCATCCAAGAGACCACCGGAGGAAAAACACAAGTGAGTGAGCAACAGAACTAACAACATTACATCAGCATGACCTCACAAGTACTGTGAACATGCAGCATGCAGTGGTTATACAATACATGACCTATTTAAGGATGATTGAGGTAGGGTAAAAAGGAAATGATGTTGAATAAAATACCATATTATGTTTAAAAGAACCATGTGGAAATTCAAAACTGATAGCACTAAAACATGTACTATACTTTTTGGCATCAAACATGTATTGTGCAGCAACATACATTTAGTTAGTTTTGTTGGTTAGTTAGTGTGTCATGCACATAAAAGTGCACAGTAGGGATGCACAAGTAATCCAAATTTGATCAAAATCGCAATATGGCCTAATCCAATTTTCAAATTACAGGAGCCACGATAACTGTTAAAGGCTAAATGTGTGTCAAAATACCATTTTAAATTAAATATTGTGGTGCTGCAGGGATGTCCTGGCCTACACATCATATTCTACAAACTTAAGAAAAGACCTTTGTTTGGCACAGATCCCTGCAAAAATCCCACCATAAGGATTTTAATATGTCTGTCAATGAAATGAGAATAATGATGTTAAAATTATCATTCCCTCTAATATCGCAAATCATATTGCAATTGCAATATCAGTCAAAATAATCGCAATTAGATTTTTTTTTTCAATATTGTTCAGCCCTAGTGCCCAGCCCAAATGGACTTAAAAGAGAAAAAAAAAAAGCAGTTATGGCGGTGAAACATTTGTCAGACATGAACATAACTTCCTACATTACATTGCAAACAAACAAACCCATGTTCTACAAAAAAAATCAGCCACACAAAAGGTCTTCTTTCTAAAAACACAGCTCAGGCTTTTAGTAATCATTCATCTAGAAGAACTCACCAGGACTTAGAGACATTTTATTGAAAAGAGTTAAATTAAATCATCATATAACGAGTAATAAAACATGAAATGGACTTCAACGGTCTTTTCTCTCCAGAGAGACCAGTAAACCTGTCTGTTTCTGGAGCTTATGGTAATATACCTGAACGTTGAGCACGAACGTACACAGAGATGTTTTTATTATTTAACCAAACAATATTTACCAAATCAATTAATTATTGGAAACTGTACTTAATAGTTGATAGAGTACATCTAAATTTTGGAGATATATGTGCTGCTTTTGTTATTATTATTATTATTGCTTATCTTGATATATATTCTGCTTCTGCTATTTGTTGTTTTTACTTATTTACTTATGACAATAAAGATCAATTCAAGCTATTCTCCACCGATGGACTTAATCCATTTCTGCTGAACAAACAAATATATCAACACAGAAACAGACAGAAACAGAAAACAACCAGAAACAGCCTTTGTGTCGTTGCAGATGGCTGGAGTGGCCTCAGCTCTAATTGTGCTGGTGACTATACTGAAACTTGGACCCCTGTTCCAGGAGCTGCCAAAGGTTCTGTTGCTCTATACCACTCATCTCTACACTCTTCACACTCCTGTTTTCACATCTGATTAATCACATTCATACTTGGTTGTACTTGTTTTAGGCTGTCCTTGCAGCCATTGTCTTTGTAAATCTGAAGGGCATGTTCAAGCAGCACGCTGACATTGTTACACTGTGGAAACGCAGCAAGATTGATCTGGTGAGAGGTTTAATTATTGCTCATTTTAAAAGCAACAACTGTGACAGAAATGGCTGTAGTGTTGGATCTGGAAATGTGGCATTATTCTTGTTTCCTTTTCATCATCACACTAAAGAATGAGTAATGTCATGCTGCCTCCCCCAGGTGGTGTGGTTGGTCACTTGGATGTCAACACTGCTGCTCAATCTGGATCTGGGTCTGGCAGCATCGATCATCTTCGCTCTGCTGACTGTTATCTTCAGAACTCAGCTGTGAGACTCCTCTGCACCTCATCATAGTATATTTCTCACTTCAGTATCTGAGTCATACTGTGTGGGTGTGTGTGAGAGGCAATATTAGTGACTGATGATAGGCTGCAAGATCTGTCAAATTAGACAAAATACTGTACACAAACATATTGCACACATAATCATTGTGTTTTTTTTATTCCATTCAGGCCAACATACTCTGTTCTGGGAAATGTTCCAGGTACAGAGCTGTATGTGGATATAGAGACCCACAGAGAGGTGAAAAAGAAAGATGGGAAGCCATACATAAAAGCTTTTCTGCTCTCACTGCAAAAAAAGCTAATAACTTTTTTCTATTTGGCAGGCGAGAGAGATTCCAGGTGTTACTATATTCCGCTCCTCCGCTACTGTATATTTTGCCAATGCTGATCTCTACCTTGAGGCTCTGAAAGAAAAGGTTTGTTCTCTCTCCTAATAATACTATCTATTCTAGGGCTGCAACTAATGATTATTTTCATTAACGAGTAATCTGATGATTCTTCTTCTAGAAAATGCCAGAGCAACTAAAAAAATGGCCAAGGTGGTGCTTCCAGATTCATTGTTTTATTCTCTACTCATATGTTGGGATACCATTTTCAAACATAGCTAGTTTGCAACACAAGCAAAGACTACAAGGAAGTTCTGTTTTAGAGTACACACCTGACTATCGTGATGTGTAGACTGGAAGTCCAAGCTGAAATAGTTTTTTTTATTATTTCAAAATGATAGTGTACAAAATAACAGCAGAGAACATTGAAATCATTTACATACAGAAGAAGCATAGCGAGAACATAAACAAAGAGCTGTGCCAAACATAAAAAGGACAACAGAAAAAAAACAAAACCAACATAACATTTTTTAAAAAGACCACACAAGAGTATGACAATAATTTCACTGAAAAACTTTAAAGATATTGCATACATTCATTGTTTTCATTGCTTATTTGTTTTGTGAGGAGGAAATTGTTGACAGATATAGATTATAGATCCATTTCTTTCATAAATACAAAGAAATTAGGCTTTTTTGTCATGAATTTACACTTGTGAATGTGGAACTTTGCAAGAATTAAAATTTGATTAATAAGAAAAAATGCATTATTGTCCTTGTCACTGTAATCAAGCTGAAATAGTCTGTAGTTATTCTTTGCATCCAACTACGTCACTGACACGTCAAATAACGCCGCTGGATGCAGCAAGTACAGATTTTGTAGGTGCAAACTCAGCTTTTTGGACCAATATAGCACACACTGAGGAATGTATTGCTTCAATCGACTACATTTACCATCACTAATTGGACATCCACATAAAAGGTGGCGAACTTTCTCTTTTAATTGATTTTCAAAATAGTTCTCTGATTAAATTTCTGTCAATCGACTAATCAGTTAATTGACTCATTGTTTCAGATCTAATCTCTTCTCAGTTTAAAGTCTAATTTCTTCTTTACTGGAGCAATAATTTCAATAATTTCAATAACAATAATTTCTTGTTTTTGTTCCATTTGTTATATTTTTAATAATATGCAGATGATGTTTTATTTTTCTTGTTTATCTGTTTTCAGAGTGGGCTTGACATCAGTAAAATGATCATCTATAAGAGGAGGCAGGAGGCCAAACAGAGACGTAGAGAAAGGAGGGCTGAGAGACGGGCAAAAAGGCAAGCCAAGAAAGAGGTATATATGCTGGAAATATATTACAGAACTGCAGAAACATGGATTGTTTATACAAACTTTACAACTTTACATTTAAAGGACTTCAATGTTTTTTTGTTTTTTTTGGTGTTTGGCCTTTTGGTCACCTTATCCTCTATGTGGAGATACAATTGGCACCAATGTCCTGTGAGTTATAGTAAGCAGATGGCTGAAGGGTGCTTGCTGTCACACTGGACAGAACTATAGCAGGTGACCAATGGCCAAGCTACCAAAAAGTCAACATACTCTAGTACTTAACAGAAGGTTGAATCATTTCTTTCCCTCACCACTCTGCAGAGACGGGCACAGAGGGCAGCCATACAGCTGTCTGGAGCACCGGTGTTCTCTGTGGAGGAAGAGGCCAGTCACTGGAGGGACACATGCATGGACGGGAATGTTACAGACGAGGAGGAGCGTGGCTGGACTGAGAGGGAGAACGGGACAGTGTTTGTCATCCCAACCACTCCTCGAGCACCAGACGATCCCTGCAGGTGGGAGTACCTGAAGGGAGGAGAACCAGACTGCACCAGCTTAGGGTGGATGTCTGAGCTGCAGGACGGGGACACCACCACTCTGGGCTCCAGCAGTGAGGACACGCTGAGTCACGATTTGGAGCGGATCTCTCTCGGGTCACTGGGCAAGTGGACCTGGGACATTCACTCCATCATCATCGACCTTTCCACAGCTAACTTTATTGACACAGTGGCTATCAAGACTATGAGAAATGTAAGTACTAAAGGGACAGATGTCCTTTCACCACATTTTCCCTTGTTTTCAAAACTCACGAAGCGCAAGCAAAGTATACAGGTTGCTATGGGAGTTTTAAAAGGCGCTCGGGCATTATGTTTTTATAAACAGCAAATTTTATAATGTTAATACAGATTTATAGATTTATTTATTTGACAATAAGAAAGGTAAATACAGGTTTGCAATCATCTGGTCATGACAAATAAATACATTGGAATAAATAAGGATAAAAACACAATGAAGAAAAAGGCTCTCTATTGTGATCCTCATTAGAAAGGGAAAGATGGAGGTAAGATGACAAATACACAAACTGAATCTGATTTAATTTAGTCTTGGTAGGTGCTGATGTAACTTCTAGTTACACATAATGGATAGTTTTACTCTCTTGCACCTGATTCGACTGTTATCAGGCCATTAAATAGGAGTTACTGTATCGGCCGCTATAAGCATCATAGATGTGGGTCGTTAGGGGCCTACTCAACCGTATACTATGTTGTAAAACTGCATGAAACGTTACGTTTTACAACAAACAAAACCGCTTCTTTAGGTTTAGGCAACAAAAACACTTCAGGGAAAAACATTGTGTTTTGGCTTAAAAAAGTTAATGTGAAACTGACTTCTGATTCTGCTCCTGTCATAATTACTTCTTCTTTTATACCTTCTTCCGGAGATCAACCATGCGAATAGATGATAAAACCTGCTAGTGGACGTAGTCGGCCTCTATTGACCCACATCTATGGTGCTTATAGCGACAGATAACGCCTATTCAATAGCTTGACAACAGTCCAATCAGCTGCTCTTACAGCTACAATATTTAAACCCTGATGACTGTGAGTTAGATTATTAGGCAGATTTGGATTAATAGCACCTGATTGAGAAGAAATGTGACTTTTCCTAAAGGTGAAGTGGTAATTTTTGTTGAGGATAAATATTCTGTATTTACATCATTGACAGATTTTCCAGGACTTCAGTGAGATTGATGTAGATATCTACATGGCTGGTTGTCAGGGTGAGTGAACACTTTCTCACTTCCTCGAGGCTGTGCTACATGAAGAGGCTTCATCGTGGTGGTGATTTAACTGTGAACTGTTTTCTCTTCAGCCTCTGTGGTGGAGCAATTAGAGCTCGGAGATTTCTTCTCCGAGTCGATTACAAAGAGACGTCTTTTTGCCTCAGTTCATGACGCTGTGCTCTACTGCCTGGACCACCGTGGAGCGACATCGTTCTCCAGATATCAGCCATCAGTGGTGAGTAAATGCAGCTGATGTTCAGGAGACACTTCAGTTGGATGTTTGATTAAAATAAAAACATTTAATCATGTCATTTAACTAAACTACTTTCTGTTGTATTTCAGGACACATACAGCAGCACAAAACTTTAAGGACTTCAACCAAACAGGGCTGAAGATGTAAAAACAATCTCAACATCTGCTATGGGGGATATCAGAAACGTTTATGAAATTGTATTTGTAAATCAATAGATGCTAGATGATTGTTGAATTATATTTATAAATCTTATCTTTAAAGTAAGAAGACTGAAGACACGTGAGCTTAATTTAACTTTATTCAAAGTGGGAGAATGATAGAGTGCATTTTTAGAGAAAAAAATAAATCCATCCAAACAAAATCTTTCAAGAAGAATCTGGTAGAAAATAAGGAGGAATTCAAGGAACACATACAAGACAACATGCATCACACTGACGGTGTGTGAGCCTTTTTTGGTAATGGCAGCAATAACAAGGTAGGACATTGAAATGTTTACAGTAGCCATTTCAATTTTCAAGTGCAATATCTGCTCATAGCAACAGCAACATCTGTGAAGCTAATGCATGCAAAGGGATTTTTTTTTTTGTCTCAACTCCTTTAATGAGTTTCTAGTGCAACATTCCTAAAATGGGAAATTATAGGAGATTAAAAAATAACAGGATAACAATATCCAAGCAATATTTAACAAAAGCATCTCTTTACAGTTGCATAAACCCACTGTGACCTCATTCCCTGAATAAATCGTGTCTCTACATACCGGCCACAGAGGATGTTGTCAAAGAAGTTGTGCACAGGACTGAGGAAGGCTAGGTAGATTTTTTTGTTTGTATTTATAAATTTGGTTTATGAGCTACAAGTCTTGATGGATATCAGAACTCTGTGTGTCCGGGTTCAGAGTCAGATCTTCATCATCCTCATCCTCTGGCTGCTGTGAAACCAGCTGCTGGTAGCGAGCCTGCCGCTGGTAATCCGGATCAATGTTGATCCATTTATTTGCGACCCACTTAGTGCCATGGGTGACCACACAGCCTCCATGCAGAGCGTACTCATCCTGCTCTCCCACCCAACCTATTGAGACAAAAAATCATTTAATGTTGGTTAGCAACATCCTTCATATGATGTCTGTTTTTTAAAAGTGCTCACACTGTTGTAATGGATGTCAAACACACTGCTTCAACTCGTTGGTCAAAATTAATTTCTTTAGTTTTAGTCTCCGAACGAACATTTGAGTTTATTTATTTGTTTAAATTAGCCAGGAATCGACCTTTAAATGCACTTCCTTATACAGTATATTTGTTGTATTCTTACAGTATGTAGCTGTCACTAATATGGGCTTGAATCTCAAACTTTTGACCGAATTGAATTGAAAAAAATAATAAACTGCTATTTCAGATTTCGTTATTTTATTTAGGGCCCGAGCACGAAAGTGCCAGGACCCAACGGTGTCCTGGCACGAAGTGCAAGGAAACCTCTTGTTTTTCTAAAGATTATTAG
>CAKAOI010045007.1:0-12373 GCA_916701655.1 Sebastiscus albofasciatus | reverse complement strand
CAAACTTCTCAAGCTTGATAATAGTCCTGGCCTGAAGACAGATACGTGCCACGACAGCGTGTTCCCTGACGTGCGTGTTCCCCAGACGTGCCAGCGTGGGCGAGGGCCCGTTCATCGCTGCTTGCAGCTTTAATTTATTTTTAATTTTTTATTTTTGTTTTAATTTTAGTATTTTTATAAAGTCTAAATTCTCACTTAGCCAGTGAAATGTCTTAACATCTGCTAGATTAATTGGCACCAAATTTCATACAGACATTTGTGGTTCCTGGATAATGTATCCTAATGACTTTGGAGATCCTCTGACTTTTAATCTTGCACCACCATAAGGTTCATTTGTCCACTTTGTTGGTTTATGGCCAAAGAGCTTTCACTGTGATTAACGTCAGCATGTTAGCGTTGTCTTTGTGAGCATATGTTAGCATGCTGACGTTAGCATTTAGCACGGAGCTGCTAGCTGTAGTCTCTTAATCTTGTTTAATTTTCATTAATATTGTGATAGGATTTGCAAAATGTTCAGTAAATGGGTATTCATGTTGTGTTTTAATATTGTCAGACAATGTGCCTCATGCAGGAAGCGATAAACAAAAAAACTTCATCTTTTTTTTGTTTGTATCGATTTACGATTTGTATGGAACCATTTGCTTTAATTTTGTTAGTACCCATTGCTTTCTCGGATTCACCAATGTTTTCTTATTTTTGCTGTTCTCTTAGGTAAGAGAAAATTTTACAAGTGGTCGAGACCACTCTTACCAAGATGAGAAAAAACAGCTTGTTTTCACAGTTCACAAATTGTTTGTCCAATGCAAGGAATCTAAGTTTTAAATTTAAGGAACACAACAAAAACTAATCAAATTTAGATGATATGTATTAGAGTAATTCTAATGATTGGATTATTCAATTTGTGGGCTAAAGAAATACTATTGGCTTACATACTGCTCTTGCTTTTCGTTTTTCCTTTAACACGAGTACTGATGCTCTGGAAAGCAGACGCTCTGCAGGCTTTTAAAAATGTGCTTTACATCAAATCTTCATTGCAACATTATGTTGAAGTGTGCTGTAATTTTTAATGCCGTTCCTACCTCTTCCATCAGAAAGGTAGTTGTACCAGAAAACAGCTGTCCCTTTGGTAGGCTTCACTCTCAGGTTGCTCTTGTCACAATTCCTTCTGGTGTCCAAAAGATCGACGTCGTTCTGTATGAGAGACTAGAACACAAACTCCGACTCAGTGACACGGTTTGCTTAACATCAGGGCCATGCACTCACTGACAAACGTGTGAGTTAACACAGATATGAAAGACATGCGCAGTATGTATACAGTACTTTTGCAGGGCTCTCCCTGCACAATTCCAGACCCACACATAATTACGCACCACTTCATCATAGGTCCTGTTGTCTGCCACAGGGAATGCGGTCTCCCCGCCCCCCTCAACAGAGTTCAGGTAGAAGAGAACTGTGATGTACCTAGGTGTGCAACACAGATTTAAATTGACACACACGTATGGTGCAAACAAACACACACATACAAACAAACACTTTGCAAACAAGAGGCAAGCACACACATTTAAAATCACACAAACTAACATGCCAGCTGTCACAATGGAGTTTAGTAATCACACTGCACAGATGAATTCAGATCTGAACATTCACAGATATTTTTGCTGCTTCAGTCAACAATGTGCCGCTCGGTGATCTCACCTGCAAGACGTCTCAAAAGGAGTGGAGGTGTTTGCTGCGAGGCGCGTGTGTGTGCAGGCTGTTTCAGGATACACAGGGCCACTGTCGTGGTGGGCGTGGTAGTGTCCTCCCTCCTCATAGCGAACCACCTGGAGCGGCTCACTGAGGTCCACTAGTGCGGGCGGGAGCCGAGTGAGGCTAGTCACCCTTTGTTGGAGAAAGGTAAAGAAAAAAATCTGGATTTGTTAGGTAGTCTGGGGAAAACATGTTAAAAATGTCCTTTTTAGTTGTGAAAACCCTTATAGTCATATCACTGTGATCATACAGCAATCAGACAACATGCATTTGACTTACAGTACTTACCTCTCCTTGATGTCTTGGAGGACCCGGTGTGCTCCTTTGCCCTGATACAGCCAGGTGTGTCTGCTGTTCCTCACCAGCTGGCTCCTTTTCACCCCTCGCTGCACCAGGAAGCGCTGGAAGGCATCGCTGCTCAGAAGCCTGAACTCTTCCAGACTCAGCAAACCTGTCCAAAATAGGAGATGCCTTGCGTAAGTCTTCATGTCTTGCATAACTGACACATTAACCACAAATAATACTGAAGATAGAGCCCAGTTTTCACCGTTAGTACCATAGTTTAGAGACATATGGTTCCCACTTCTCTGATATGTGTATATATACTTTAGATTTGTGTTTAAATGAGATCTGCAGCCCTTTCGAGACAGATGCATTTTCAGTTCCACATGTTTAAATTGAGGATAATGAAGATGAGTTTAAGATGGGTTTTATCCAACACATTCATATTCATGCTGTATATCTTTTATGCCTCTAAAAGTACTCTTGTGTCCATACTAGACCATAACCTCTGGAGAGGGGTCACTAGTGGGCATTGCCTCAGGTTTAGAGGTCACAATCCAAAAAGTTTGGGAACCACATTATGTATGATATACACAATATGTTTGTAACACTACCAAGGTATGCAGTGCAGTCAATGCATGGACTTTTTACTGTGTTGTAACACTATAAAAATAGATTCATATACTGAAACAAACAAGTTTGATTGTTCCTGCCCAACATTTTTGCCAAAACCCACCATAGCTATCCCTCCTGCCGTTGTAAAACTGGTTTACAGCAGTTTTAGTGAAGTGTATAAAAATGTTCAAGCTTATCTCACAAATCAGACTTTTTAGAACAATTTAGACAATTTTAGAAATACGATTTTACATAGAAATGTGTACTAGGGTTGTAACGGTATGAGATTTTCACGGTACGACAACCATCTCATACATTTTACAATATTATTATTATTATTATTAGTAGCAGTAGTAGTAGTAGTAGCAGTTACAATGACTCTTAACAGAATGAGAACAGAATTATAATAAACAGAATTAGAAACCTGATAAAATAATAGCATGTAACTATAATATGTTATATAACTAGAGCATGTTAGCAGCACTATAGCATGTAATTAACTACTAAATGAAAAATAAAACCAGCTGTGAGCTTTTAAAATCATGTCCTATAATTATAAACAATTAACATATACTGTACTGTAGGTGCACATGGTCAGCCATGGCTGCACCTGTTCTCACCTTTAACTCACATACTCACTTATGTCAGTTTTTTTCAATATCGTAGATCAGCAAATGTACACAGTATGACCGTCAACTTTCATACCACGGTATACTGTTAAGACCAAATGTGTGTACACAAACAACTAATGTGTGACACACATACTGTTTTAAAATAATAGCTGTGCAAATACATTTCTGTGAAAAGTGCAAAGTGGATTTCTTACCGTTACCATCCTTGTCAGCTTTAAGCCCGGCATAGATTTCTCTCAGATTCTCTGGTGTGAGCCAGATGCCGTCCCTCACTCGAGAATGAGTCAGTATCTGTTGGTGGCACGATAGTAAACACAGGATGAGTAAACCAACTCTGAATGAAAAAACTACTACTACTACAACTCAAGCTGACATACACCTCATGGAGCTGCAACTGTCCATCCTGGTTGATATCCAGAAGGTTGAAGATCTCGTCTGGGCTGAGGTTGAGCTCCTTGGCCAGCTCTTCCTGGCCGTCTTGCACCATTAGCTGGCTCTCCATCAGACCCTTCAGCTGTGCAAGCTGCATCACAACACGGCACTCGTCCTCCGACAGGAACCCAGGGATCTCTGCAGAAAAACACAGAGACAGACATAGTTATACACAGAGTAAAACCTCTTGGGTCAACAGGATTGCAGCATTTTCTCTGCTGCATGTTTCCCATTTTCTGATTTGCTGCTGCATCATATTGTATTTTTATGTAGAAGTCAAGTCAATTTTCTTTATACAGCCCAGCCAGAGCACACTTTCTCATTTTACAGCTAAAAAGTACACTACAAGATGTTAGGCATTACAGTAACAGAATATTGATTCATATTTGATCAGCACTGCCTAGTTTGATCATTTGATCGGAGTTTGCGATCTCTCTGAAATGACCTGTGATTGGCCAAAGTCTCCCGTCAGAGGATAGATTTTTCTAAAGGGACTGTATGTAAGTTTGTATAAACGTGTTTTAATCCTTTTTATTGCCAATGTGTAAACAAGTTGTAACTTAACCTAAAAATGAGACCTTCCGCAACTTTCTGGGTTTCCTCTATCCGTCTGTAGACTGTTTTAATGTGAAGAATGGGGGAAATGTTTTCTGGAAAATTCAATGGACGGGATGTCATGCACACTCGCGAGTGCCTTTCATTTTCAGCTCCGCTACAGGGCTAACAGTGTGCAACCATAGCTAACCTTTGGTTAGAAATGGAGTCCGCTTACACCAACAAATGACCAGCCCCCACCACAACTCAGACTCCAACACAAACTCCACGGATATACGTGTAAAAACTTACATACAGTCCCTTTAAAGCCTGAAACCAGAGCCATGAGGAGGTCGGCCTCTAGAGAAACTAGACTTTTCTCTCAGAACACTTGAAGTACAATATGCTGAAAGGTTATTATGGTATTTTTGCGCAATGATGCCAAAAACATTCTGCCTACTGCAGCTTTAATTGACAGTCTAAATAATAGTTAGCTGTAGCACAGATGTAGACAATTATTTAAATCAGTTGCCAGTTTTGCAAACGATGAACCATTATATCTAGTCATCTTATAGTTAATCTGCGCTTGTTACCAATACGAAGCACGAATGAAGATAACAGAGAGAAAAACAATTGAGTACGCTTTGCATTGTTCCACCTCTCAATACATCCATATCTAATGACTATGTATGTTTGTGCATTGTTAGTTGTGTTGGGTACAGATGGATTTCTGTTCTTTAGCTATGAGCAGCTATGAGCCTAATAATTGGAGTAGTTGCCTCAGGACTTATTGATTTAGCCTTGATTGACTTGCACATATGTACACTACAAAAACTGGGTTACGTGGGGGTTGGTATAGGGATGAAAATGAAAATAAGGATGAGTGTGTGGTGAATGCATGTTTGTTTTCATCCGTAGAAGAAGAAGAAGAAGAAGAAGAAGCATCTTTGGCCACTAGAGGCTCAAAGTGCTGCAAATGTTGTTTTGACACATGGATGTTGTGGCTCTCACCAAACAGCAGAGGTTTCAGACTCAGAGTCCGCATCTCATGCACTTTGTTGGGCACCAAAGACACCTTCTGGATGTGTCCCACCTGAGAGATAAATAAATCACAGAAGTGATGTGTTGGTGGTGAGAGGCAAGGCAAGGCAAGGCAAGTTTATTTATATAGCACATTTCATACACAAAGGCAATTCAAAGTGCTTTACATATATAAAAGCAAGATAAAAGAGCACAAAGTGCATAAGATGAAAACAAATAAAAGAATATAAAAGTAGAAGTTAAAAGAAAAAACAATCAAAAGACAGTAAAAGTGCAGCATTTGATCAATTAAGAAAAGTGTCTGAGAGGTCTTGAGTCTAGATCTGAAAGTGGCCACTGTTGGTGCATCTTTGATCTCATCTGGAAGTTTGTTCCACAGTTGAGCAGCGTAGCAGCTAAAAGCAGCCTCACCATGTTTCCTTCTGACCTTGGGTACTACTAATAGATTTTTTCCCAGCGACCTTAGAGGTCTAGTAGGTGTGTACTGCTGAAGCATATCTAAGCGGTCATTTGGACCTACCCCCTTTAGTGATTTGTAAACAAGCAGTAGTGTTTTAAAGTCAATTCTGTGACTTACTGGGAGCCAGTGTAGGCACTGAAGTACTGGAGTGATGTGATCAGTTCTTTTGGGTTTTGTAAGAACTCTAGCAGCTACATTTTGCACCATCTGAAGCTGTTTGATGGTCTTTTTAGGTCGTACGCCCGTGAAGAGACCATTGCAGTAATCGACTCTGCTCAAGATGAAAGCATGGATAAGTTTCTCCAGGTCATGCTTTGACATAAGACCTCTAAGTTTAGCTATGTTTTTAAGGTGGTAAAAAGCTGATTTGGTTATCGCTTTCACATGATTATTGAAGATGAGATCACTGTTGATTAAAGGGACTGTTTGTAACTTTTTACACGTATAAATCTACTGGGTCGGGATCCCATGCGCGCTCGCATATGCGTGCTTGCGTGTGGCTACGCTGTTCAGACCGCTCCTATGCCTGCTTGTCTCACACTACGTGTCGTTCTCGCTCCACCTCACGTTCATGCGCGCACACTCCACACTGCAGAAGAGTTAGTTTAGCTCTGAGAATATCTAATGACGTTTGTGAAATAACTGCTGCAGCTCCTCCAGACCAACAGATGTTTTCCGTGTCTTGTGAAGTGACGGGGCTTCGCAGAGAAAAACGTTGTTGTCTCCAACCGGGCGCCGGTGTCTCCCTGTTTACTCCGGCCATGGTTGGGAGGCGATAACGTTACTCACTGCGGAGCCCTGCTGCCTCAGCCCCAGAGGCTGAAGCAGAGAGGCTGAAGCAGGAAAAGCCAACACTAGGATCAGCATTGATTCATGGAGAGACCTTCGTCTGGTCAGCTAACATTACTGCCAAGCAGGTGAAATATAGAGTGATATTGTGGTTTTAGCTGACGTGTGTCGCCTCACTGTTTTGAGCGATAATCGTTCATGTCTATTTAGAGCGAGCAAGCGCGAGCCCGACACTGACTTTCGTTGACTTAACGGCCACAGGTGTCGCTGTTAACAAGCATTTCTGATTCTTACAAACAGTCCCTTTAAAAACCAAGATTTTTAACAACATCCTTGAGAGAGAGAGAAACACAGAGTGGGTGTAAAATGAAAGAGAGTGGGAGTAGTGATGCAGCATCATCACATTACTCACCCTGATCCCCTCGAGTCTCGTCAGAGAGACATCTCGCAGGAACTCGGTCTTTGATGGAGGAGGTCGTCTCTCCTCAGGTCTCTGCTGGTGGTCACCGCCTCTCGGAGCATCACGACTCTGGCTGGTGTCCTCCTGCCCGCTGTTGTAGTGAACGTAAAACAGCAGGGCTATGACATTAATGATGTACACGTGAAAAAACACCATCACCACCACGAAGTAGGAGCGGGAGCACACGCTGCTCTTGCTGCAGGAGAGGCGGTCGCAGGGCGGCCGGAGAGGAGAGGTCGAGTTGCCGGACGGAGACGGAGACGAGTCCTCCTCCGCGTCCGATGGCTCCTGGTTGTTGTCACTCATTTCCCCCTGATTCAAGAAGTCCATGTGATGAATCAAACGATATAGGATAATGTAGGATGATGTTGCTGACTGACAGATGTCCAGTTGAATCAGAAAGGAAAGCCAGTGTCTCCGCTGCACGGAGGGTTCATGATGAAACTAACTGTGCTCGTTTAGGATGAATAGTCCACTAGAATTGTGCAGTGGGTCGGTGTGTTTTCGCCCACAGACAGCAGCTCGCTGCAGGCTCAGACAGGCTTGTTTACACTGCAGCAGCAGACCCAGCAGCTCCAGCAGTCAGCGGCAGCTAAGCGCACTGCGCATCATCCCTCAGCACGGAGGAGCGCATCTCTCTAACATGATCCTTAAAACATGAACCAAGCATCGACCGAGGACAATAAACACCATCTAGAATAAAAGAAACAGCATCTGTGAGCATAACATCACGGTATGCAGTATATCCTACTATCCTACTGTTTACACGCCATCGTCCGAGCTCTCCCGTTCACAGCAACAGCCTGCTACCGAGCAATGCTGACCTCTGGTGACCTGAACACATAACACACTCCTGTCTTTAAACATATACTCTTTCTCTCTTTCTCTCTCTCTCTCTCTCTCTCTCTCTCTCTCTCTCTCTCTCTCTCTCTCTCTCTCTCGCTCTCTTTTATATATTTTTTTTATTTAAAAAAAAGGATATTATTCACAGATATTAAACAGAGCATTTTAACTTTTATTCCACCCCCGCTGCCTAGACAAAATAACGTATAATATAATTTTTACACTAGGAAAGAAGGATCAAATTAAGTAATATGATTAAAAAAAAAAGATAAAATAAAAATAAATAAATAAATAAAATAAGGTAAATAACCAAAAGCAAAAATAAAAGTAAATAAATAAAAAAGCCAGCAAACACATAATTAATAAAATAAGACATACATACAGATTAATTAATTTAACCATAGGAAAAAGATACATATACATGCTGTGGAAATATAAACACATTTGTGGATGTTCAAGCTTATTTACCATTAGTTATTAACATTCCGGTGTGTATAGCGCGTTCAATAAGCGGTTCCTGGGGTGGGTTGGGTTGACCCTCTAACAGAATATTTTATCTTTTCTAAGTTAAGGAATAGCATCAGGTCATTCATCCACCCTCCCTACCCACACTATGTGTGGCAAAAATGGGAGTGAAAATTAAGTAAATAATAATGGCAGACTCACGTATGCTCACATACATACGTACATCCATATTTATATATACATATGCACACGTACAGACACGTACCTACATACAGAGCCGTATATAAACAGAAAAATGTTAATGAAAAATAAATAAATAAATAATAATAATGATAATAATAATTCTGCAAATAATACAAATAATGAATAAGTGAACGAATAAGTTGAACACAAATAAATAAATGAGTAGATTAAAAGAAAGATAAAAACAAGTAATAAATAAATAAATAAAATAATATTATCTTATTTATTTACCAATTACATGTTCATGGGCCAAAAATATGCCTACAGACAGCCCATTTGTGATTTTCCTAAAATTGATAACAATGATTGTGAGACATCCCAAAAACGTTTACAAATGAACACACATAGTTTTGAGGCTTTTGATAGCAGAACTTTTATTTTGTTGAGGCCTCATACCAGACAGCCCACATGTCACTTCCGGTCACCATATTTGTTTCGCTGCGGTCGCAACTGGAGAAACAGATTAAAAACGTCGTCTTACATATTACATATGCAGCCCAGTGGATATTAAACCATTTAATCATCCCGAAATATCCTCAACACAGTGGTAAGTGTTGTCAAACGTTATTCATCTTTGAGATAAACACTAAAGTCACCGTTAAGTTGAGCAGTTCAAATACATTAACAGTTAGTTAGCAGTTCATGTCTGACGGCTAAACATGTTCACAATGTAGACACGTTGATTGTTGGAGAGGGATGACTAGTCTGTAAAGATATAATGTTAGCGTCACTTTCTTCTTAATTAACGAATTTAGCTTAATGTCAAATTAGCTAGTTAAGCTATAGTTACAGATACACCTTATGTACGTAGCAGCTAATTATTTAAAGGCTGGTGGTTTTCAGAGTTGTAGCATTATTACAGTAGCTTGTTTCTAACGTAAACAGGAAACTAAGTTACACGGAAACACACTCCGTTAATATAGAAATATTATATTTGGCTGCTATGATTACAGTGACAAAGACAGTATTGCATTTTTTCTTATTAATTTAATTTTAATTCTTGCGAAGTTCTACATTCACAAATGTAAATTTACAAAGAAAAAGCCTAATTTCTTTGTATTTATGAAAGAAATGGATCTATATCTGTCAACAATTTCTTCCTCACATAACAAAAAAGCAATGAAAACAATGAATGTACGCAATATCTTTAATGTTTTTAAGTGAAATTATTGTCATACTCGCGTGTTTTTTTTAATTATCTACTTATTTATTTATTTTTATTGTGTGTTTTTTTATTTTATGTTTGTTTTGTTTAATTTCTGTTGTCCTTTTATGTTTGACTGTTTTTAATGTTTTCTGCTGTTACTATGGATACTGTCATTTTGAAATAAAAAAAACACACTCCATTAATAATAAGCTGACCACCTCACGGTACCGCCAGCCATACGCGCATCTGTTTTTAAAGCATGTCTATACATCTTCTATATTACCTTTTTTAACTTTATATCTTTCCAAATAAACCTGCAAAAAGATACATCTGTTGCCTGCTCTCTGTTATAAAGTAACAAACCCAGTCCCAGTTCATTAAATTATCAAGCAAGTAGCAAACTAAATTAAATATAAACTAATTTTATTATGTTTGGACAAGCTCTTACATTATCCATCAGTTACCACATGGCCAGCTGAAAAACTTTAGTACGTCTACTATATGAAGTAAATCTTAGCTGGGATGGTGGAGTGAGTGAAATATATATTTCAGTCTTCAGAAGTGTCTAATCTGTTTGTAAATGTACTGTAGCCTATATTATCATCTTATAACCCAATGTAGTCTGATATATGATAAATGGGTATTGTAGATAGACAGAGGAAAAAAGGTTCATGTTGATGAATAGATGCTGTAAATCTGTATGTTTTTGCATACATTACAGCTCCATACATACCACATAGTTAACATTTTATAAAGCTAAAAGTGCTGTGTGTACTATATTTACACTGTATCCCAAAAACATGAATCATTCTGTGACATTTTATGTTTTTGCTCACATTGATGATGTTACTATCATCTCCTCTCTCTATAATCCTCCAGAGGTGTAACCTCCACCCATTTCTAACACCTGAGCTAATTGGTATGCATTGCTCCCAGGTCTGACCCAGGTCATATCTGAATTGTCCTGACCAGGGTTCAGCCCAGGTTGACTGGCTTGGTTTGAATTGACAAAAGGAGGGTTGGACCAGGGTAGGTTAACCCTGGTCCAACCCTGGTCATTGGTGTGAAAGTGGTATGAGATAATAATGTAGGACCGAGAATGGATAATTTGGCATACAGGAACAAAATGGTGTATGGAAAACTACACATTCTTGTGTCAAAATCTGGACAATGAAAGACATTTTGTTCAATTACTTTAAGTAATTATGTAGGCAATTTAGAATAAAGAAATAAAGTTATAATATGTAGGCTATTGGGTTTACAAAGTATACATTTTTAATTCAGGAAAAAAAATCATTTGATTTTAGAGGTTAACAATTTTGAACTTGACATTACAAGGAAAGTTAAATATGTCAATGTTTTCTTTTTCTTTAAATCCAATTGAGTCCTGTAGGATTAATATGCAGTAAATCAATGAACTTGAACTAACTTGGAACAAGGGGACATACTGCAGCTATTTTTGGTCATGCTATTTCACTATATTTGTATATTATATGTTATTATATTTGATTTCATAACTTACTGGTCTCAGTTACATAACGAATCATATAAACTCCTGAAGGCTTGAAAACTTTCAGTATGCAAGAATGTTAAATATTCAGTCTTCAACATTAATTATCATTAGCTATTCTCAGATGGATATTGATGTTTGTTGTATGTCGAGGTGTGTGTGTGTGTACAGTACACTGGCACTGACACAGCTGAGAATGTCACCCATGCCCCCCATACAGAAGAACATGTCAGCCGGCCGAGCCACGAAGCCCGAAGTTTCAAAGCCCAAAAAATGGTATTCAGGACAGCCCTAGTAATTAAAAAATTAAAGGACAGACCCAAAAAGATGCAACAAACTACCTTTTATTGACTTTTGGTTATCACAGCATGCTAGAGTGAACAAGTAACAAGATACTCATATTGTATGGCTTCTTGCTACTTTATAACCTTGATTTCTTCCTCACTCCGCTACATCCTTGGTCTGAAATGACAGAACAGTAGCATGTAAAACATTTGGCCAGAATAATGAAATTGAATCCTTAATAAAATCAGCAGCTGAATGTATTCATTCTTTACCTTAACAAATTCCCGACTCTTTGCCCTCAGCTTGTTGACCTGAGACTCGGCGATGTCAGCGCGCTCCTCAGCCTCCTCCATCTCATGCTGCACCTTCCTGTACCTGGACAGGTGAGTGTTGGCCTGCTCCTCCTATATGATTAGCCACAGTGAAATCAAAACCTGTGGACTGAGTGACATTTTCAGAATGTGTGTCATTATGAATAATTAGGTGTACTCACGGCCTCCTCAGACTGCCTCTTGTAGGCTTTCACTTTCAGCTGCAGCTTGTCCACCAGATCTTGAAGTCGGGCGATATTCTTCTTGTCCTCCTCAAACTGTTGTAAATCAGTAATGATATAACATTGTAAGAAAGGCTAATTACAAATTTAAGCCTTCTGTTTCCATTACCATTATAACCATTAGTATTTGCAGTAGTTTTACTATTTTGAATAGCAATTTACCTGATAGCTGAGCTCCTTTACTTTTCTCTCATATTTTCGCACTCCCTTGATAGCATCAGCACCCCGCCTCTGCTCAGCATCAACTTCGCCCTCCAATTCTCGAACCTTGGATGAAGAAGATTGATTTTACAATGTTGTCTTGACTTACAGTAAATATGAATGAGGTTGGTC